>LR132214.1:0-41529 GCA_900634815.1 Paradendryphiella salina | reverse complement strand
GCTTGTTGGAAAGTCTGCCGATCAAGAAGCGTACCCTGCAAAAGGGCAACAACTCTCTCATCATCACGCTCAAAAATGCATCTAAGAAGCTTTACTGCAAACAAACTGAGTCACCCAAGTTGCCCGTGAAGGATCGGTTCCTTGGCGTCTCCCGTCACTTGTCGCTTTCACCTATTTCCCGGCCAGTCGGTCAGGCTCAGTGGTCGGCCGTACACCTGCCCCAGCAGCGGCTTTCCAAGAGCTACAAAGATAGGCTTGTCACCTTCAAGGAGATGATGAAGGAACCAGTCGTTACATACAGCGGGACTGAGGACCAGGTCCGGGAAGCCCATCAAAAGGTAAGAGAGCCTGTTCAAAAGCACAAGGACCAGAACCGCCGCTATTCGATTGTCAACGAGGCCTTGATCGATTCATAACACCACATCATGGGTACTGCCGAGGACTTGCGCTCTTTTGGGGGAATCAATACTCCAGAAGACGATCCTTTCATCGATGGTAATCTCGTCAACATGCTGAGCCAGGTCAACTCCATCTTCGATGACCCATACGGGCCAGCGAGTAGGTACAATCAGGGATACACTCAGCATGTTCTTCAGCAGACGGACTTTAGTTATCCCCCCAGCTATGGGGACTACGACGCTTTCACTGAGGACGACGAGAACCATGAATCTCTTGAGGGCGTTTTCAAGGATGAGACTCCCGTGGCACAGCCCTTTAACGGAGGTTTCTATATCTAGATTTCTCGACTCGTCGCTTCCACTGCGTGAGGATGCTGGACGACTTCATGGGTGTAAGGCTTTGGATTAATTACCCTACGGCGCACCAGCTAATGGTCGTTCACAGAACGTTTGACAAACCTCGCGACTTGACGACGTTTACGATTCACGGCTCACAACTTTCATTTCGGCTTTGATGCTTTTGCATAAGCCCGCATACGGTGCATCAATATCGAAAATGGTGATACCTTGTGTCTTCACGAACCCTGGATATATAGCTTGGCGATCCGTCACCGGCCTAAGTACTTGGTTGGGTAATGTCATCTTGACATGATGGAGCATCACGCCACCCGCCCTCCCAACCACCCACACAAAAGTTAGATAAAATAGGTATTCAGAAGCAATATCATTGCTTGAACACCTCCTATGTCTCACACTATTGACTTCGTGTTGATGTGAACCTTTGTGCATATTTTGATGTGCGAGCTAGCTAATAACGTATGCAATGCTCAGCATTAGCTTCACTTCACGCCTTTCATGACCATTCCACAGCTCTAGCAACAGATGTCTTGATTCCTCCCCCCTCTCCCCACATCCATCCCTGCAAGACCCATTTCGTAGGTGCGCGAGTAGAAGTTCGCATTTCATCTCCACCAAGAATAAGATTATGGTATCAGGGCAGATAGACCAGGGGCGGGGTGGAGGATAGTGCATGCTTCGGATGATGTGAGGAAAACGGGGGAGAAGAAAACAATAGCGAAGGCGGACAAGGCGGGGCAAGGACAGACTGGAGAAAATAAAAACGAAGAAAAAGGAAGAGGAAAGATTCCAGGAGGAGGACACCGAGGAGCTTGGAGGAAGACAGAAGATGAAAAGTGGGCGAGGGGCGTGTACACACCATGACATTTCTATATCCTCTCATATCATTCTGCCTGAATACGTGTGCATTCCGCGCGGTAAGGCGCCTCCTAGCGCCGTTGGAAACATTACAATCTCAATTCTTCCGTTTTTCCATCACCTCTCCTTTCTTCTTTCCTCTACCTTTGTATCTCACTTGGATCACCATCTCCACCACACTTCCTAGTGCTTTGCTTCCTGCGTATCCATGGCCATGGCCGCTTCCTCGTGCTGCACACTGCGCTTCCTGTCCTGGTTGGCAGCGACCTCGCTCAAGCTGACGTTGCGGCCAGGAACGGGGTCGATATCGGCGTAAGAAACCGCGGGGCGGAAAGACTTTGACTTCCAGGCCTTGTTGACGATGCCGTAGAGTTCGTCGACTTGTTCAAGGGTGAGGCCCTTTGTCTCGTAGATCATGAACCAGCTGTGAGGGACATTAGTCGGTAGTTCTTTTGGGTGGGGGAGCAATGAGGAAAAAGAGCTGGACTTACACAAAACCGATGCAGACGAAGCAGAAAGTTCCCCATACAAAGAAGACCTTGGACCCCAGGTTGGCGTGGTCAGGATCGACCATGTACGGAGTCGAGTAGGCAATGGCCCAATTCAGCAGCCAGTTGCTGGCTGTGGTCATGGAAAGACATTTGGCGCGGGCCTTGAGTGGATACAGTTCACCCGTCACAACCCATGCGACTGGACCCCAAGAGCTAGCGAAGAAGAAGATGTAGATGCATACAAAGGCGATGGCTGCTCGTTGGGCAGGCAAATCAGAGGTTCCAGCTACGGTTCCGGTGATGGCGACAATATACTGACACACACACATGCCGACACCTCCCAGCAAAAGGAGGTTACGGCGGCCGAGACGCTCAACCATCCATAGTCCAGCTAGATGGGCAGTCAGAACCCAATACGTTTGCAAGTTGTGCGTGAATACTTACGGAAAGTCGATACAACATTGACGCAGTTGGTGATAACCTGAATAATGAATGGGTCATCGAAGCCAGCTCTCTGGAAGTACTGAGTTCCGTAGTCTAGACAACGTAAGTAGGCATTCCTCGTCCCCGACAAGGGAAAAGCTTACAGAAAATGAAGTTGACACCAGTCAGCTGCTGCAGCGCCTGCAACAAACATCCTGTCATGAGACGCTTTCCCAGTGTTCCCTTGAAGCAGTCCGCGTATGTTGACTTGCCTAAAGACATCTCGTAAAGGTGGTTGGCTTGAACCTCATTGAGCTCTTCGACGATAGCGGGGTGATCGACCGGTAGGCGACGAAGCTTGCCCAAACTGCTCGCAGCCTGTTCGTATTTGTCCATCTTGATGAGGTATCGGGGTGTCTCCGGCAGAAAGAGGAGTCTGACAAGCGAAGTTAGCGGCAGTCAAGTAGTCTTCCACAGAAAAGCACGTACCCAATGACAAGGACGAGAGACCATAGAAACTGGACAGCAATGGGAATTCGGTACGATCCAGAATCGTTGCGGTCTTTTGTCGAGTTATTCACGATAGATGCTAGCAGTAATCCGATCGTGATGGCCAACTGGTATGCACCAACAATGGTTCCACGAATCCACTTTGGCGCAGTTTCACTCTGATACATGGGAACTACGACAACATCAGTTTTGGGTAGAGAATATATGAAGCATGCCAACGTACTCAAAGCTGAAACCAGACCAACACCGTATCCAGCAAAGAAGCGACCAGCGATGAAAAGTGGCTGTGTTGTCGAAGCAGTCTGCAGAATGACACCCAGGTTGAAGACAAGACCTGCGGAAGCGATCAAACCCCAACGTCGTCCAAGTAGGTCACCAAACGGTGCTGCTGTCAGAGCACCGAAAAAGGTACCAGCTGAGAGAATAGAGACAATGAGCGAGTCTTGGGATGCCGTGATACTGAAATCCGGTTCTGTCGAGAACTCCTTCTTCCAGTAATCCATGGCAATGATACCAGAAATAGTCCCGGTGTCATATCTGTGATGATTAGAATGAGTTTGGCAGTATATTTGCCGACTGCAAACTCACCCGTAGAGCACACCGCCAAAGGCCACAAAGAGACCGATGAGAATGGCTGGCCTATGAACTTGTTACTTGTGTTTGTAACGCCGGCGTCTGCATAACATACCATGCCTTACCAGCCGTGTCTGGCGGCGGCCTTAGCATAACACCCATGATGTCAATATTAACAACGAGATTGTGGGACGGGCGGAAAAAGGAAGGAGTAGTAACGGCCCACGAGGTTGAGCGATAACTCAACTCAAGACAGCGCATGCATCGACGCCTTTATCTGATCCAGCTCCAGTTCTGAACATCTCTCAACTCAGCTTGGGGCAGCGACTATCCTTGCTCACCAGCCTGGGAAATTATCGGCAGACGCGTGCCCCATCACACATGTACCCATCCTGGTCGATTCCCTCCAGGCCTATCTGACTTGCACTAGCTAGTCCCCACACAGAGTGTCGGCCACTCAGCATCCCCATGGCTTGTTACCCCAGTTATGTGTGGCAGTTGCCCTACACGCTGTCTTATGTCGGAGGCTCACAATGTAACAATGACTGCAACAGTTACGCCCTACCAACCAATGGCGAACCCGGCAGGCGATCAGAGAAAGAAACGCAATGCGAGAAGAAGCAGGACGGAAGACGGGGATGCTGAAGCCAATCGAAGCTCGGTGCACACGACTCGAAGCCTGGCGAATTTGCCATTCACGGCATAGGCGCGTGTGACTGCGGAGACGTCATGTCGGGGATGTGCACGGCATACGAGCGCGCCGGCGTGAAACATGACAAAGGTTTCTTTCCGAGAAAGAAAAAAATTTCCCCCTTTTCCAATACTCTGGTTGGATCTCGTTGCGGGTTTGTAGCGAACACGGGCCGACTGAACCGCTTGGTCGCGGCCCAGGAACTGCTAGGAACATGAGGGAATACAAATTGCATGCCTTACGGTACCGTTGGGATGATTTTCGGTGCTACAAAGTTGCGCAACTTTGCAGCGGTCGGGGTTTGTCCTCATGCTCCTCTGCTGATGCGCTTCCGCCGACGCATGGTCGGTGTAGGCAGACGCTGCAGCCAGCGCCACCATGTCCTTTACTGTCCCGTCAGATGGGGCCGTGGAATGACCTCTCAGAATGCCCGAGGGCCGGGTTGACCTCGCTGTGCATCTAGTTGGTCCAACAAGCTTTTCGCTAGCAGGGTCTCGGCATGCTTACTCCAACGAGACGAACGAAGAGGGCATGCCCACAGGTGCTGACGGCACAACTGGGACAGCAACTAAGATTGAGCGCCGTCGCCGCGGCGTGGATGGCGTGCGTGCGGCTCGCGCATATGTGACATGCCACCTCAAAGCCGGGCTATTCGTTGCATGTCGGCCGAGGCCGAGGTGTAAGGTGTGGCTGATTGCTGAGGTGAGCAGATAAGTGGAGGAGTGTACCATGGGGAACAAAAGTTGCGGAGTCCAATCGGGCCCGTTTGGGCGCTCAGGGCAGAAGGTTGGCCCTACCTGGCACCGGCGCAATCGCTAGAAGCCGCAAAGATTGACACTGCGGCTCAGGATGATGTCTTTCTCATGGGTCATGCACGAACATGGCTTGAGATTTATGACGGCCCGTAGTTTACCCAATAACTCGGTTAGCCGAGTCCCGACATGCCGCGTGCTTCGGTGGTAGCGAATTTACTGGAGGCGTTTATGGCGCCGGTGGTACGCCCAAGAGCGGCGATGGCATTGTCATCTGCCCGTATGGGATTTTAAACATCAAACGTTAGGACCGTTTTTAGACCGTTTGCCTCCGAACGAGTTGGGATGAGGAGTGGAGGATTAGGTCCCGTAGAGCAGTAACTCGAATCTTGGTTGCGCAAATGCAGCTGTTAGGTTGGATAGCTGAAGAGATGGAGACGTCTGCCTAGCCGCAGACACGCGGTGCTGTGGGGATGTTGGGCATCAATATCCAGTTGGTCCGGCTTGTCGCAGCAGAAGCTGCCGTTGATCCTCGTACATCCGACAATGGTCAAAATTTCAGACCATAGAAGCCACTAAATTCGATCTACATAGACAGCTGCTGCATATGCATTGGTATCTAACAACAATTCACATGATCCCATTGTCGAAAGATTGGATTAGTAAAAGTTTCATGCCTTGCCCTTCTTCTCCCCGCTCTTTCTCCGCGCTTTCTTCGACTCAATCTTCACTTCTTTCGCATTGACCCCGTTTGAAGTCTTTTCTGGCGCGACTTCACTAGCGACTTCGACACCGCCGCCCTTCTTTTCCTTGCGACCAGCTTGCTCCTTGGCGCTAACGTGACCGTTCTTTACTTTAGGTGCTTCCTTGATCGACTTCTCGCCCTTTGGCACGATAGCCCTGGGGTCCTTGCCCTTCCTGCGCAACGCCTTGGCCTGCGCGCGCTCAAGGTACTTCTTGTCTTCATCCTCATCAAAGCCACCAAAGTCTGATTCCTCGTCACTATCCGCGCGAATAGGAGTGCGGTCGATGACCTCGAGCTCAGTAGTTGTGCTCGTAGTGCCGGTACCGTTGGTCTTGGAAGACTCATTGGCGCCGATAGCATCGGGGGGTGTGGGTCCAATCTTCTTGAACTTGGAGACGAAGAAACCGTCAACGTTGTAGGTGTGGGGGTAGTACCTCCTGGTCATCTATGATCCTATTAGCATGTTTGCTTCATGCAGGAATCTGATGATTGGAACTTACCTTCATAGATGGGTGGAAGTTCTTGCCTCCAATCCTTGTGAATCCCTCCTTACCAAACGTAAGACCAGTCTCAACAAGCTTGACATTTGGTCGCTTGTTGAGCGCATACTGCACAACCTGCTCGTTCTCCTCAACCGTGACGGAGCAAGTACTGTAGACAATGTAACCTCCAGTCTTGGAGTGGTGGTTGACAGAGTCTATCGCGGCAAGTAGCAGTTGCTTTTGGAGATGAGGCAGCTTCATGAAATCGGCCTCGGTCTTGTTCGTCTTGACGCTGGCATCCTTGGCGATGACACCGGTTCCAGAGCAAGGCGCGTCAAGCAGTACGCGATCGAAACCACCCATGACCCTAGGGAACTCCAAAGCGGAGTAGTGAGATACGATGACGTTCCGTGCGCCCAGACGGTGGATGTTTCCTATCAGACCCTTGGCACGGTCTTTGTTGGCATCGTTGGCGAAGATGCATCCGGTGTTCTTCATGAGAGCAGCCAAGTGCGTCGTCTTACCACCAGGAGCAGCTGCCATCTGTATTTGAATGCAATTAGTGTCTAATTACCAAGAGAGTCGAGAAGTATCACGACTTACGTCTAATACGCGCTCATTTTCTTGTGGCGCAAGAGCCATGACAGGCAAGAACGAAGACGCTGCCTGTAGAATGTAATGACCCGCGAGGTATTCCGGAGTAGCACCCAGCGGCACTTGTGCGTCAAAGATCTGAAGTCCGACCTTTGACCACTTGCCGACTGGCTCGAGCTGAACACCACGGTTGATCAGCGACTGTGCTAGCTCTCGTCGATGGGTGCGGAGTGTGTTTGTGCGGATGACAACGGGTCGCGGGGTTTCGTTGGCTTCGAAGAAAGCCTGAGCTTCGCGGGGTGGGAAAAGGTTGAGCAGCTTATCAGCCAGGAATTCAGAGTAACCTGTATTGAGTCAGTTTGAGTCCAAACATTTCGATACCTCTCGTTTTGGTAGCATACCGTAGTAAGCGCAGATATCTCTGAGCAACGACGCCCGGTATTCTGCCCTGCTTCGACCTTCCTCCCCCAAATTCTTGAAGTCATCCAAGACACGAATAGTATCGGTAAGCCTAGTCCTCAGCAACTGGATGTCCTGGCTAACGAGGTTCGTAATCGGTCTGCCATGCTCATCTTCCTCGTCCTCCAGAATCTTCGGTCTCTCTCCAACAATGTTGGTCTGCATCATGTTCTCCTCCAACTCAGCCTGCGCCTCTGCCTCCTCAACCGCCTTTTGTTCGTCCAACTTTCTCGACAGTCCAGCAATGTTGGCGGCCGTAAGCTTCTCCTCGGCGTCCTCCTCATCCTCATCGTCCGACCACATAGCTGCGCCCTTTCGGATTTCGGTATCCGAATCTACAACATCTGAGTCGAATTCGTCCTCATCGATTGATTCTTCGCCTTCAGACGCGCTGCCGAGCGCATCGAGTCCGGTGACGTTAATGCCATCCTCATCCATCATGTCGGAGTCGTCCTCCACGAGGTCATCTTCGTCGTCGGATGGTGGAGGAGCAGCCTTCGCGGCCTTTCCCTTCGCTTTCGCTCCATTGACGATAGCAGCGGCCGTCTTAACAGGTTTCACAGGCTTTCCAGCGACCCTAGTCTTAGGAGTGGCCTTGGCCTTGGCCTCCCTGGCTTCCCTCGCAGCTGTCCTGCTCCTCTTCTTGCGCTCCGGGTCTGCAGCAACGGGCGCATCTTTACGCTTTCTCGTTACCAGAGATTCATCCAGGGGTTCGGGAATGCCCTGCTTTTTCATACGGCGACCTTGACCCATGGCGACCGATGTATCGTGAGATTCTGTTGTGTGGGTAAAAGTGTAATGGTGTTGGAGGTCGGCCGACTTGACGGCTGCGCGAACTGGGAACGTTCGCTACGAGATTTTGGGAACTTTTTCCACGCTAGCGGACCTCCTTCGGGTTAGCGCGCTTCGCCCTGGTCCAACCCACATGTCCCGCATCTCTCCAGCAGCGTCATCGCACCGGCGCTATACACGAGTTTCACGAGCGCGCCACTATTCACCCATATCTACACTACTCCATAGCTTCACAACGCATCCAAAGCAATTGCAAAGGACACAGTCCCCCCATAGCCCGTCATGTCAGAACTCGCATTCTGCAAATCGTTCTTGAGCGCCCTCGACGCGCGCCCAGCGAAGCTATCGTCAGACCATATAGCAGACGCGCGACAATATCCCGCCCAAGGCGCCGTAAGCTCCCTCTTCTCCGACCTCAGAACACGTACTAATAACCCCACAGTACACGCTGCCCCGCCTCCCTCACCCACCCCACCCGCAACGCCCAAACCCCAAGTCTACCGACTGCATCGATGCCTCTGCACCATCAGCCTCAACCATCACCGTGACCCTCAAGCCAATGAAGCCTTCAACACCAACCATTCCACTCTCTGCCATCGATCCCTCGAAAACCTCCGTTTATGACCTCAAGCAGCAGTATGCGACACAAGCTTCATTATCGGCAGCCAAGATAAAGATTTTGTACAAGAAGAAGCCCGTCACCGACTCAAAGACCCTTTTGGAGGTCATAGGCACAGATGCTGGCGCCGAAGTTGAGTTTGGCGTCATGGTCATGACTGGTGCTGCAGCAAGTACAGGTAGCCCAGCAGCGGGAAGCACGCCTGTGACGAGCCCACCTGCCGTGGCACCACCGACAGAGAGTGAGAAGGGGCTGGCTAGTGCGGGAGAGACATCTCCCGGCACTGCATCGGGGACTGCTGGTGCCGGGGTCGGGAGTGGAAAGCAGATTGTTGCTACGGAAGAATTCTGGGGTGATCTAAAGACCTTCATACTACAAAGGATCAAGGATGCGGACGAGGGTGAGAGGCTGGTAGGTGTATTCAAAGGGGCTTGGGAGCAGAACAAATAACTGCGTGTTGTGACACTTGTTTTGAGTACATTTGTGCAAATCACGTCGGATGAGCAAAGCGCCACATCACGTTAGATCAACAAAGATACCAAAGACATGTCCATCAAAGACAATTTGACCGGTTCCTGGCCTATCAAAGCATACCAGGCCTGATAATGCAAAGGAAAACCCGGCCTGCATATCCTATCTTCAAACGTGTTCATTTCGCTATCAAGAACTCGCAGTACCATGACACGCTACCAACTGAATCGCTCGAGTCATTTCATCATCTCATTACCAACTCAGACGATCCTCCCATATTCATGTGCGCAGATCCGACGGGGTGAGGGAGGACACAGGCGCTTAGCGGCCCTTGGAGACACGGCTCTTGATGTTCTCGAACTCGATGTCGTCAGCGTCGTTGGCTTGAATGTCGGCGGCGAGACCGTTGAGAGCGCGCTTGATGGCCTCCTTGGAGGATGAGTACATCATGCGGGGCTATGCAAGGTTAGCTTGACTTGTTTTGTGCAGGTCACCGGGGCGCAAGACGTGACGTACGTATTGTGGCGCGTCGTCTGGTGTCCAGCTAATGAAGGTGATCTTGCTCCTTGAGCCCTCGCCGCTGTCGAGCTCGTACTCGACATCAAAGACGGCATAGCGACCACCAATGCCCTCCTTGCCCTTGCGGTCCTTGCTCTTAGCATTGAGCAGCTTCTCGCGGAAGGCGTCAAAGTTTGCTTCCTTGGAGGTCTCTTCGACGACAATCTCCTTCCAGTCGTCGCTGATCTTGTAGATGATCCACTTGATGTCCTTTCCGAGCTTGAGCTCGTTGAAGGCGCTAATGCACTCGGGAGAGACGGAGACACTGCGGGCGGGATTAGTACCGAGACAAAAGGCCGTTTGGAGGAGGCGCTAAGATGAGGGAGGTATGTATGGAAATGGAAGCATTCGCGCGTGTGGGTCTCGGGCGGCGACAGCTGTCCACGTCGTGCTGTTTGTGTTGCAGTACGTACCCGGATTGAGCCTACAATACAAGCCCTGTTAGCACCAGATTCTACGCAAAGTACGTGCGAAGGGACTTACCATGATGTCGAATGTGTAAGGATGAGGATGCCAAAGGGGGTTCGAGGCACCAAGTAGCTTTATCAGTGCTGTGTTGCCTGTCAGCGTCGTCGTCATAGGGTGCCATTGCCGCGTGCGCAGGAGCACTATTCATGTAGGTGCCTGGCCGTCGGCAGGAAACGGGTATAGCTTACGTCAATGGAGGAAACTGATTGTTGTGGGTTGTTGGTGTGTGTTTGCGGGAAAGGGAGCGGAGGTGGAGGAGTCGTGTTGCTGAGGCTGAGGGAAGTAGTGGGGTTATTTTCAAGCGACGTACTTAGTGGGGTCATACTTGACAGGTTTAGTTGACCGCGCTGCGCCGCCACAGCAACCAACCTTCTGCCCAAGATCCCCCGACCATGACTTTGCTGCCCCATCTCCACAAACCATTCACTTTATGCACGTCATAACTTGTTTGTTCGAGCTTGTTCACATTTCCTTCGTCGCTTTGTACATCTTGTCCTTCCCAGGAGATCATCTAGATACACAATATTGTACAATAAATACCAAAGAACCAAAATGCTGCGCTTTTAGGAAAACCATGAGTGAGGAGCGGAGACCAACCCAATATCGTGTACATAAGCCATCACTGGGAAAGACATAAGACTAAAGTCATTACAATGGAATGGGGGTATAAGAAGAAGAAAACAGACGGCTAGACTTCAGTTTCTTAGAAGCCCATTCCGCCCATACCTCCCATACCGCCCATACCACCAGGCATGCCGCCTGGGGGTCCGGACTTCTCCTCAGGTGCCTCAACAATCGCGACCTCAGTGGTACCGAGGAGCGATGCGACACCGCTGGCATCAACAAGAGCAGTGCGGACGACCTTGAAGGGGTCAAGGATACCGGCCGCAATCATGTCAACATACTCACCCTTGGCGCTGTTGAAACCCTTGTTGAAGTCGGCCTTGTACTCGTCGATGAGCTTGCCGACAATTACAGAACCCTCAGCACCAGCGTTCTCGACGATCTTGCGGGCGGGATGGGTGATGGCGTTCTTGACAATGGTAATACCGAGCTGCTGGTCGAAATTGGCAGCCTTGACAGAGCCAAGAGCATTGGCGGAAGCCTTGAGGAGACCAGTACCGCCACCGGGCAGGATACCCTCCTCGACGGCAGCGCGGGTGGCGTTCAGAGCGTCAACGATGCGATCCTTCTTCTCGCCGACCTCGACCTCAGATGAGCCACCAACTTTGATGACGGCAACACCGCCAGAGAGCTTGGCGAGACGCTCTTGGAGCTTCTCCTTCTCGTATTCAGACGTGGTTGGGTCGCTGATGACGCCGCGGATTTGTTCGCAGCGCTGGGAGACCTGGTCCTTGCTACCCTCGCCGTTGAGGATGACAGTGTCTTCCTTGGTGATGGTGATGGATCCGGTGGAACCGAGCATGTCGGGGGTAGCCTTCTCGAGCTTGATGTCCAAGTCATCGCTAAAGACGGTACCGTTGGTCAGGACAGCGAGATCGCCAAGGATGGACTTCCTGTTGTCACCGAAGCCAGGAGCCTTGACAGCCGCAACCTGGAGCTGACCACGGAGCTTGTTGAGAATGCAGACAGCGAGCGCCTCACCGTCAATGTCCTCCGCAATGATGACAAGAGGGCGGCGGAGCTGCTGGGAAGCCTCAAGTGCGGGGACGATGTCCTGGACGGCAGAAATCTTCTTCTCGGAGAGCAGGATGAGGGGCTTCTCGAACTCAACCTTAGCAGTCTTGGTATCGGTGATAAAGTAGGGGGAGATGTAGCCACGGTCGAACTTCATGCCCTCGGTGACCTCGAGCTCGTCCTCGGTGGTCTTGCCCTCCTTGACTGTGATGACACCCTCCTTTCCAACCTTCTCCATGGCGTTGGACAAAAGCTTGCCGATGTGTGTGTCGCCGTTTGCGGAGATGGTGGCGACCTGTGCGATTTCCTCGCTGGTGGTGATGTCCCTCTTGTTGGCCCTCAGGTAGTCAACGACAGCCTCGACGGCAGCCTGGGTTCCCCGCCTCAGGTCCATGGGGTTGCAGCCAGCGGCAACGTTCTTAACGGTCTCGGAGAAGATGGCGCGGGCGAGCACGGTGGCGGTGGTAGTACCGTCACCAGCAGCCTCGTTGGTCTTGCTGGCGACATCCTGGAGCAGACGGGCTCCGAGGTTCTCGAACTTATCCTGGAGGGTAATGGCCTTTGCGACCGTTACACCATCTGAAGATACGTCAGCGGGCAATATTCAACCCGATCATGGAATTCATGCATACCCTTGGTGATCTTGGGGGAGCCGTAGCTTGACTCAATCAATACATTGCGGCCCTTGGGGCCAAGTGTTGTTGAGACAGCCTTTGCAAGTGTGTCGACGCCCTTCAGCAGTCCTGCTCGTGCCTCGACGCCAAACTTGAGCTCCTAAGAATTAATTAGTTTTGCTGCTGCAATGGAGTTTACGCCATCAATGACTTACCTTGTGCGCGAACCTTTGTTGCTGGAGGTTCAGGCCGGTGGAGCGAAGCTTAGAGCTCGAGTTGAGGGCTGAAGTCCGCGCCCGCGAAGCGAAAGCTCTTTGCATTGTAATGAAATTGGGATGTGTAGGTAGAGGTAGTGACGTTCAAACAATGCTCCGAGACTCCAGCTCAATGCAAGATAACCACGAAGAGGATTGGATGCAAGAGGAGGATTGTGGAGAAGAAATGGGTGCCGCGATATCTGTAGAAAATTCCAAGGAATCATCGAGAAATCGACGCTTGGACCATATCATGACTAGCCTCGGCTCTAGCCCCATTACTCCGTCTACAGCCTCACATCGTGACGTTTGTCAGCACCATCTGAATGTTTTTTATTAGACTTCACTTCTGCGATAACCTATGCGAGCTACAAGTGTTGTAGTGGCCAATGTAAGGATTGCGGTCGAAGACACCTCCACAAACACTCACAGCCCCGTTAGCTCCGTGCATCATCATCCGGCTCACCAACAGCACACGAGCCTAATCCGTTATAAGCCAATGTCTAACATACAAAAACAGGCGTTGCCCTTATATCTTAGCCTAAATCTCTACGTGCACATCTCACGCATGTTCAAACAGCAGACGCTGTTCATCAAGCGGATAGATCGTTTCCTGTGGCCCTGTATCCTGTTCTTTCAGCATTTGCCTATTCTTGGCGGTTTCTTCTGATTTCTCACTCCCCATTCTCTTTCTATTTCCATTCATTCCTCGCTTCTCCCCTCTTTGAATCCATCTGATGTGAGTCGTTTCCCCACGTGCGCTGCGGTGGCTTTACTAGGCGAACATCACCAGCCCAGGCCTGCATAGGAGCTTCTCTTGTGCCGGCAAGCACGCATCACCAAAGGTCTACGAGCGCTCATAGGCATCACCAGGCCTTTAAATAATTCATGAGGGGCGCACGCGTCTCATAATAGAAGGTAATCTTCTCGAAGTTGCGTGTTCGATGCGGGGTAAAATTGGAAGCTGCGCAACCTTCTCAAGCCTAATCCTCAAAAAGGGTTTCTCACGGAGTTTTCCGCGACATGCTGCGAAAAGCAAAACCATCCCCAAAAAGTGAGCTACTTTTTGTCTCATGACCTGGGCACATCTTGAGGTTTGTTCAGCGAATTTCGTTATGATTCAAACATCATCTTGGAGCTTCCCAGTAACCAATTGCGAACAAGGAATATTCGCGTAAGCCATCTACATCCTGCGGCTAAGGCATATCTTCATGGTTCTGGCTCCAAAGCTGCGCATATATTGCGCTATGGTTGGGAAGCAGTGGATACTTGAGAAAGATATGCAGCTCTGTCAAGTGTGGTACTAACTGGATGGTGCAATACCCAATCTTATACGATAGGTCGCTTCATAGCAGGAGGACTTGCAGCCACACTGGACCAATCACGAGGTCGTGCCCCCACACCGTTCGCAGTCTGTCTTTTGTGCATGAAGGCACGTCTCGAAGTAGCGGCCCCTTTTCTTCTCCTCACTTTTATTCATACCTTGATACCCGCAGGGAGCAATATTTCTCCTCCCAGCTGTTCACTTGGTGTAATTTCTTCCTGCATTGTCAAGTCTCTGGGAACTTTTCGCGTTAGGAGCATGATATCAAGGAACCGGCGTTTTCCCCATTACTTTCACATCATCATCATCATCATCATCGCCAATGCGTCGTAAAAATAAATGTTTATCGCTTTGAGTGGCGTTATTATGCAAATGGTAGTGTTATACATGGGTCAAGACTTGTCGAATGGTAATTTTCTTGGCATCAGATGCACACAACCATCCAACAAATCGCACACTCTCCATAATAGGATTATTCAATGATGCCACTTTCTAATCCGTGTTTTGACCACATGTCTAGCAGGTCCAACTTGCCTAATACTCGGCCTGTCAAACCTCCTCACGCCTTCCCTGAGGAAGCGGCTATGTCTTGACGCGGCACTTGCAGGGCTCGGGGTATACGGCGAAGCAGCGTATTTGCGGAAAATTGGCAAGGGCGTGGTGTGATCGATAGCCTCGGGCATGGGCTCACGTAAAAGACGGCGTAGAATGTGTTTAGATCGTGCCGCCATGAATGGTCTCCCTAGTTTGTATGGTTCGACGGGTCGGATAGGCGGGGGTGAAGGGACGATAAACTTGTGATACTTGACGCGGGTGGCCTTCCTGCGGCGATCTGCGCGGCTGGATGCTTGCGCAGGGGACGCTATCACTTCTCTGGAGGGTGATTGAGAAGAGGGTTCATTGGGAGCGGGATGTTGAGGATTCTCACCTTCGGACTCAGTTGAAGGTTGAGGCACTGATGTAGGCAGAGCTGACTGTGGACCCTCTGATGTTGATTGGTCGGTTTTAGGATTCCGAGAGTTAATGACTGCGGACGCGCCCGAAGGTTTTGGTGTTAATGAAGTCGGAGAAGACTGTATATGCTCTGATGTCGTTTGATTAGCTCCCAGGTCCGTCTCCCGCTGAACTGTTTCTTTCTTTGCTGTAAGCTCGGGTTCTGCCGATTCTAGATGCAGTCGCCGAAACGAAGGTTGGGCTGCTTGGGCGTCCTTGCCACTTGTACCATGACGAAGTCCCCTCCGTGTGGATGAAGGGGTCGATAGTGTTTTTCGCACTGTAGTATAGACGGTACCTTTGACAGCCATGCCTCCGGTTGGACCCTCGATCCATATATCATATATGCTTCCGTTTTGCAGCGTTTTTTTCTCCAGACCACAGACGCGCATTTCTTCATCGCAGTACAATGGTGCAAGATTACGGTAATCGATAGACTCGACGACTTGCTTTCCTTTGGCATGCTTGTCTATGTAGTTATTCATGACTTGCAACATGAGCGTTAGGGAGAGTGGGCCATGGACTAGCAGGTTACGATGGCCTTCGACATTGCGGGCGTAGTTGGGATCGAGGTGAATGAGATGGGCGTTGAAGGTGAGGGCAGAGAAGCGAAATAGGAGGGCGCGGTTTGGGGTAAGGGCATGGGAGAAGGTAGGTCCGGTAGGAGCTGAGAGAGATTAGTTGGTGGTTCGAATCGCAGACTGATGTACGCACGTGCCAGGTATTTCACGGGGGCCATTTTGCCAGCTTTGACAGCTCCCAGTTCGTCAGCGGTGCGTTCCTTGAAGAAGACCAAGTTGCGCTCCTCTCTCAGGATGGCGTCGCCCCAATCCTTCTCATTGGGCATTTGCGCCTTGAGGTATTTTTTGCTCTGCCATTTGGACTTGTTCGACTGAAGGCGCTCGACTCTTGCAAAGCGTCGCTCGATTGTGACGAAGATTTTGGCGGCATCGCCCTGTCCGCGTAGTTGAACGTCTTTTATGTGCTCGGTACCAGCCATGGGGGTGTCTACGGTGAATCCGCGGAACTTGTCATAATACTCGCCAGGTTTCACCTGAACGGAGCCACCAGCCCACATTCGCCGCACCCAAGGGCCGCCTGGGCTATGCGATGCATCTGTCCCGTCCGGAAGTAGATCGTGGGTGGGCAGCGTCGGGTTGAACCATATCAAGTGATGACCAACGGGCACAATGGGTCTATTCTTGCCAGGCGAATGACACCATTCGCGCGGCAGGAAACCCCGGAGCGTCTGTGAGAGCTTGTATTCAGGAGGGATGGTCAAGTGGTCAGGGAGAAGGGTGACTTCTCGCGCCAGCATCTCGGTGCGTAGTTGCGGAAACCATTCCGGGACGTCGGAGCTCGTTGAGACATGGTGTCGCAACGATATTTTCGGCTGGCCTATGCCGTACGGCAGTGCCCAAGCAGTTCGCTGTGTACAAGGCGTGCGGCGCAGCATTGAGGCGGCCATGTGCGAGCGTGCCACAACAAAACCCCGACGTGGATGTGCCCATCTTGGCGGGCCGATGACGTAGAGCATCAGACCCTAGACAGTGTCTTCAAATACATTTTCGTCCTAAGGGCTGATGACTGCTACCTGCTCCTCATTGAATGCGCTTCGCGTGTTTCAAGCCAGCGTTGTGAGGAGCGAGCAGCCATGTCGTTGGTTGCCGTCGACAGTTCTTGTCTGTGGCTAATCGCTCTTCTTGGGCCCACACTGCTAACATTGAGGCTGCACCCTCTACACGCCTCCAAGGACATGACAGTACACAACGCCTGGATCCGTCCATTCATCCTCTTTCCCATGTACAGGCCATTCTCCAGAGTCACGGGTCTTGGCGCGTCGGATTGATTGGCTGTTGTGGGCGTCGCACTTTCTTCACGCCAGCCTTCACCGTATTCTTGCAATCGACCACAGCAACTCCCCCAGACAACGTCTCTCTTCTTGGAACGTCTTCTCAGTATGTGTGCTTCTTACCAAACTTGTGGGTGGATGCTTTCATATGTCCCTGAATGTGTTTGCCATGCTAAGCCACAAAAGCACGCAGCGACCGCGACAGCAGCATCAGCCGCATACGCACCAGGTGACGGCTTCCTTAACTACCAACGAGACATTCGCACATAGCACTCATAGCACTACCTTGGCTTTCTTCAGCTTTCGCGTGCATCTTTCCACTTCAGACATCACGTGCATAGGCATGGCAAGCAAGACAAAGCGCTTCGAGTGTCCCATGTGCGACTTCACCGTCCACCCAAAAGATGATTATGTGCTGCAATTACATTTCGAGCAAGTGCATACCACCGACTCTCCCTTCATCATCAAAGATGATCCAGAGCCGTTGCCACCTTCTTTACCGCCCAGACCTGCCTCAACGCGTACCGATGCAGAAGACACCTCTTCCTCCGACAACACTGACGACTCTGACCAAGAGGAAAGGACTGTCAAGTGTCCCAAACCTGATTGCGGCGAGCTTGTTCCTCTCTCCGACTACAACGATCATATCGATTACCACAACGCAGAGACATTATCATCCGACGAGAATACCGGAAAGTATCATTCTCATCATTCACCCGCTACTATGCAGAGCTCATCTACTAGCCATGGCTCTCATAGGCGCCGCGCTAAGAGCACGTCTGTCGAGCACTACATGAGCACGGACGGATCAGATGCCCTGAAGAGGACCGAGGGCCATAGCCGCAAGCCGAGAAAACATGGCCATCGACACAGACGTGATACGAACGATAGCCAGAAAAGTACTATTGGAAGAAGCATCTTGGGCTTCAACCCTTTTGCCAAGCCTGACAAGGCTGTTAAGCCACCAGTAAAAAGTGCTCGCCTTGGCGTGAGTACATTCTTCTTTGCGCCAACAACATAGCTAATGTCGCTAGAAATCTGAGCTTGGCCCTTATGCTTGGGAGAAACGTATGCCTAAGTGGCTGCACGATCAGCTCGACGCAGGTCCTAAGATCACCATGGTCAATCGGGTTGGTCGAGATGGTCGCCTTATCAAGCACGAGCAGGTGCAGAACGAGACACCAGGTATCATACCCATTCTCGCCCAACTATCTGCTCTAGACCGCAGTGTTAAGCAGGCATACTACTGCCACCCGTCTACACTTCACGTAGGCAAAACACCTCATGAAGGTGGCTTCTGCGGCTACCGCAACATTCACATGCTACTCTCATACATCCAGGGCGCGAAAGCACAAGGCTATGAAGCATTTCCCGGCCGACTACCAACTGTCTTGAAGATGCAGAACCTCATTGAGGAAGCCTGGGATCAGGGAATCAACCACATTGGTCGTGTCCAAACGGGCGGTATTCGCGATACGAGAAAATACATCGGCACTCCCGAGGTATGTACTTGTTTGATTTGAAATGACGCTGACTCGGTGCAGGCGCAAGCTTTCTTCCTCAACTCAGATATCAATTGTGCGGTTGAACAGTTCAGCGACAACAAAGATCGCAGAATTCAGGCTCACGAGATGCTTCTTGCTGCCATGGAGCGATATTTTGCCCGAGCGGCTGTCAGTGATGGGTCCACCGTGTACAAGACACTTTTACCGCCCATTTACCTCCAGCAACCGGGCCACTCCCTCAGTATCGTCGGTTTTGAACGCCGCTATGATGGTTCTTGCAATCTTGTCGTCTTCGATCCCATGTATTCGACAAGTCCTGCTATGCATAAGCTGCTTGGTCGGAAGAATATTAGGACTGCCCGACCAGAAGTTCTCTATGCTTACCGGCGCGGTCCCAGAAAACTTAAGAAGTATGCAGCTTACGAGATTTTGATGTGAGTCTTCGCTTCACAATGATCCCCCGCCCACTGACTGATTGCAGGCTCACCGCCACGCCACCTTTGTTCCCCGCTTGGGATGTATGATCATTTACCCAGCCTAGCTTTTCCCATCACATAGATATATATATATATATATATATACCCGGCGCACTCCGCCAACTCACACCATATTGCCCACTACCATACAACGATCCACCTACTTCTGTGCTCATCCTCTGTTTAAGTCATTTGCTGAACTTTCTAGGTTCTCTGGCAATTTCCCGACTGTCGTTTCGTGTACGCTTTCTTTCGCGCTCGCACTCTTGGCTACGATGTCTATCCTGAAGATTACTTCTTGCAAACCTTTCCGTGGCAACAGTACGGCGGGCTTTGGTCCTGCGATGATGCTCGCTTCGCTAGAGCAGAGCGGATGAACCCCCTCACTGCTCTAGCGCTACGACGCATTACTGGGGAAGGATCATCTGTCAGCTCTAGCAATGGCAACAGTCCCACGAGTCCCACAGGGTTCTTCACAAACAGCTCTTTCCAGCATGTGCCGGCTATTGAGCATGATTGTCTTCCATCTTGGGCAGATGCGCTCGATGGCTCTATCAACGGCTTCGTCAGCTCGTCGCAGTCTAGTGGCAGCTGTCCTGTCTTCAACATGGGGGCCCTTAACACCATTCCACCTCAGCCCAAGGCCATAAAGCCGCATTTGTCGCTCTTGACAGACGTGGGCAGGAAGTACCCAGGCTTTCCCACACCTCTTTCACCTACCTCGGGGGCGAGAGAATTATGGCCCTCTCCCGCCTCTGACGCCGGAAGTGTCGCTGTAACGCCTCACGCTCTGAGTCCGACAGTCCGTTCCATCAGCCCCATGAGCATCGATGGCTCGGAGATGTGCGGCCCTTCCCGTCGCTGCGAATCACATGGCTACGGACGCTATACATCACATTTCGGTCTCATTGACGACGTTATCTCCAGACAACAGATGCGCAACGAATCTCGCACTCCGTCCGCATCGTCTCGAGTCATCCCCGGTCTCGCAACGCCCCCGACAAGTCCATCGCGTTGCATATCACCCCGCACAGCCATGCTGAAGAAGATGGCCGGAAAGCAAAGCATACAGTCATTCTCGTCTCCTCATACTATCCCCAACCCGGGGCCAAGCCTTGAATTCCACCCCAGCACTCGTAACCTCAACGCCCATCCAGCGTCCCCTTCGCTCTCTGCCCGATCCTTTTCGACTACCCACTCGCACTCACCTCCCCCACTGTCAATCTCCATCGCCAACGGCGTGGAATCTGAGACCACATCGCCGATCGACCCTTCCGGCACCATGCTCTTCTACACCTCCAACCGCAACGTCGACTCTGGTCTCCTAGGCGTCCACCCACTTACGGAACCGCAGGTCGCCGAATACCGTTTCTGGCGCCCATGCGGTCGCCGCAGCTGCGGCTTTGGCTGTGGCGGTGCAGACGTCGGTGAATCCGCTGCTGCGAAGAGGCTATTTAAAGAAGTCGGAGATATATGTGTCGAGTATGATGCTGAAGAGCAAAACGGCGAGAAGAGTGGAGGAAAGAAGGAGGGTGGGTATGGATATGGTCTTGATGGGCAGAACGAGGAGAGCGCGAGTGGCGAGAGTTCTGGTAGTGGACAACAGCAGAAGGGACTTAGATCGAGTGTTTGGGCGGGAAGAAGGCTGGTTACGGATTGGGGGAGGTTTTTGCGACGCTGTGAGAGGGAGGGTGTTGCGCCGTTTTGAGGTGGGATATTTTGGCCATGGGAAGGTGTTGGGAGATTGAATTGTGGCGATGTCACGGCATTATGACTTCTGTGGGGGAGTTGAGAGGACAAGGTGGTTATTGCTGGTTCTCTGGAGTTTTCTCTTCATCTTCTTCTTCGCCGCACAGTCCTTTTTGTATTGCGGCGTTGTTCTCATACTTTGAACTGCATCTTCTTTTCTTCATGGGTACCTGTTGTTTGTCTTGTTCATCGTGGTGGGGGTATCGCACACGCCGAGACAAGCATAAACATATATCCAACTGTATGACTCAAGGGTATCAAATTAGACTCATGAACGCCCGAACCTATGCTATCATGCACATGCTATACTAGAATCTCTCTTGTTTGCGCCGAATACCATTCTGTCAACCAGACAGCTTAATCGCTGTCACTCCCGTAATCCACCAAGGGCCCCGCAACAGGTGCCGACCTTTTATTCGACGGTGTAGCTTTGTATCCTTTCAGCGCCGCCAGCGTACTTCCAGACAAAATACCAGTTCCTTGTTGTTGTTGTTGTTGCTGTTGCTGTTGCTGTTGCTGTTGCTGTTGCTGTTGCTGCTGAGGAGCTGCCCCCAAACCCTGGTATGCGTCCTCGGTAGTACCAGCACCCTCAATCATTATCCTGTCGCCCATACTACCCGCTTCAATCTGCTTCGCAGCCTCCCACTCACCCTTTTCCTTGGCATACCACACATCATCCGGGGCCTCGTATCCCTGCAGCCCAAAACTGCCTTCAACCTTCCTCCTCTTCTTGCTCTCGGGATCCCTACCTTCCAGCTCAGCCACATAGGCAGCGGGCAACGCCTTGCGAATCGCCTCAGCAGCCTGCTCCTCGATGCGCTTAGCCTCTCTCTTCGCAGCCTGCGGGTTCGGATCGACAGTCGCCCATCTCACGTTCAGAATCTCATCATGATCAAACGACTGATGCGCCATAGCTTCTTTCGCAAATTGACTATTCGCCTCATTCAAGTATGTGACGAAAGCGACACCGCGCGCGGTCAAAACGCGAGTTCGTTCAATCTCGCCCCATTCCTGCATGTGGCGCGCGACAATCTCTTCAATGTCGTCGGTCGGGTGGATGCGGCCAATGTACAGTGTGCGGTTCTGGCGCTGGAACGTGCCCACGCCGCCCATGTCGTCGCGGTAATCAGCGTGCTTGTCGCGCCCGAAGCAATCTACGTTGCTGGGGAAAATATCCGTTACCGTGGGCAGTCGGTGCAGGTACTCGCAGTCGACGCCTTTGGGGCAGATGCCGCGCGCGAAAAAAAGGCAGAAGTAGGCTCCGGGCGTCTTGTCGGCTTTGGTATAGCCGCTATCTTTGGCTACGTTGCAGCGCCCTTGCGCGGCCGTCTTGGATAGGTATTTGTCTTCGCGGTCGCCGCCGGACCATTTGTTATACCAGACGTTGTAGATGTTGCCTGTTTGCGCGACTTCCTGGGGTTTTATCGTCGCGGGGTCGACTTGAGGGCGCGCGGGACGTCGTTTGCGGCGGATGATCTTCTTGACTTTTTTGCCCTCCGCATTGGTTGTGATGATGGTTTGTTCTGTGGTAGGGACGAGGTCGGTCGACGACGCGGTAGGTTCGAGCGAGGCGTCGGGTGCGAGCGAGGTTTGCGTGGTTTGCGTCTCTGCCATGGTGGTAGTGATGTTGGTGATTGTTCGTAAGAAAGAGAGATGATGTCGCGACGGAACTTTCGACATGCAACGAACGGCCCACTAGTGCAGCTTGCCCGTCACGCACGTGACGATGTTGCTTTACTGCCTCGTCTTCCCATTGGACGACGACCATCATACCGTGAGAGTCAACCATTTCTTATTGTGATGTACTCCACTAATGAATATTTTTTTAATCTACCTCTAGTCTCTGATACCACTCATGTACTGGTAGTACTACTCATCTTGACCGCGCCGTCAATCTCAAGCACAGCCCCATTGACATACCTCGCCCCATCTCCAAACAGAAACGCCACAACATCTGCCACCTCCTCAGGCGTACCCAGCCTCTCCAACGCATTTCCATTTCTCATCCTCTCCACTGCTTCTCCGCCCTTTACAATCCCCGCATTCGATGGCGTATCAATGTACCCTGGCGCCACGCAATTTATCCTGATACCCCTAGGTCCAAACTCGAGTGCATGCGACTTTGTCATGCCAATGAGTCCGAATTTCGTAGTGCAGTACACAGACTGTAGGGCTGAACCGCGGATACCACTGATGCTAGAGACGTTCACGATAGCGGAGCCGCGCTGGAGGTGAGGTAGACAAGCTTGTGTGACGAGGAAGACACCCTTGAGGTTTGTGTTGACGAGTTTATCCCAGTACTCTTCACTCGTGTCCTCGAGCTTTATGCTCGTCGGATTCACGCCCGCGCAGTTGAAAACATAGTCTACACCCCCCAACTGTTTGACTGTGTTGGCTACGAAGCTTTCTACATCTCCCTTGTTTCCCACATCGACCTTTTGCGTGTAGCAGGGTGTGCTGCTCTCCGATGCGATGGCTTCAAGGTTCGTTGCGTCGACGTCGCAGAGGGATACTGAGGCGCCGAGAGAGGAGAGCTTGAGCGCTGTTGCGCGACTGATATGGTACTTAGCATGGTCCATGCGTCAGAGCCGGGACAGGAACGTAAAACGTACCCGATACCGCTCGCAGCTCCTGTAATGAGGACTGTCTTTCCTTGGAATATTTTCGCCATGGTGTTTGATAATTGCATTCGTGGGTATTCTAACGGTCAAGGGAGCTGAATGTGAAGTAAACCGCGCGTCGCCGCTTCGGACGAGCGAGGACTCGTTACACATGGTGATGCCGCTGTGATGCTTGTCTTGGGGGAAAGGTGGGGTGAAGTGGGATGGCACCTACATGACTCGTGCGGGCTTCTTATCTCGGCACACGACTGTGTATTCAGCTCAGAACGACCAAAAGTACTGATGCTTAATCTAGCCCATGCTAGAGAATGGTACAAAACACTCGATCCCGACCTATAGATGCAATTCGTTTCCTCGTTGATACATAACTACCCATCTATTTCCACCCAAGTATCCCATCCGGGACACCACGCAATGCAATCTTGTAACAAAAGCAGCAGCCGGGCCAACAACACAGCCAAGGCAAATTGCTAGCGGCGAAGATCTTTCCACGGATAGAGCCAGGGTGCCTCAAGACTGTCTGCCGTTTGTGGCTGGTGGCCCAGTGTGTATCTCTGCCCGCGAACGAGACCGGGACCCGCCATGATTCTTGTTTTCTCGTTCGTGCTGCATTCCTGCATTGTCGTCTGATCTCTCTGCGTCCCGCGGACTAAGGCTATCTCTCGCTTCTTCGTTATTGCTTTTGCCATCCTGTTGCGCATCGGATCCACCTTTTGGTCTGTTGTCATGCCTTGCGCTCCCCCCGTTATCAAGCACAAGGGCTCGCACCTTTCGCACTAGATCTTCCACCTTAAAAGGTTTAGAAATGACGTCATCCATACCAGCTTCACGCATACTGGTTGTTTGTGCCTCCCGTACATTCGCCGAGACACCCAAAATATGACTATAGCCAGCCTTGCCTTCTTCTTGTAGTTGCCTGATCTCTTGAGTCGCAGCATTGCCATCTTTGATAGGCATTTCCTGATCCATAAGTATAACGTCAAAATAGTTTCTATCGTCCGGTCCATTCTCCGCCTGCCGACCCCGTTCAGCAACAGCATCGATGGCTTCTTGTCCGTTGTTTGCCGTGAATACCTGGAAGCCACGAGACTGAAGTTGTCGACGTAGGACCTTTTGGTTGATCAGATTGTCTTCTACGAGGAGAAGGGTGTGATTTTCTTCCGTGCGGGGGTCACTTTGAGATCGAGATATTTCCCGGGCGCCCTCCTCTTGTCTCGATGTCTCTCCTCTTCGGAGATCCGGCAGCTTCCTCTCAATGTGGGGTTGCTTTGATTTAACATCTCTAGTGGCTGAAGCAGTCTCGTTGTACCGCTGATCCTCGCACGATTCTGGATGTGACTCTGGTCGCTGTTCCACTGGTGGGTTCTTGAGCGAAGGTTCCATCTCCTCAGTATCCACTCCATCGTGGCTGGCCAGTGTCTTTGCTTCGGGACGCTCATTTGTTCGCTCTTGGATGACCTGGAGATTAGAGTTCGTACAACTGTTTGCGCGGCTATATCCTGGCCGTGATGGCCTTAGCCCAGGGTTATCCGATTGGCGCGTGGAAGAGTTTGAGGTTTCCGAATTGCTCCGAGATTGAACAGGTGAACGCCCCTGTCCTTCTCCTCCGACGGCACGACGGACTTTGAAGAAAAAGCCAAAGGTAGAGCCCTCACCTTCTTTGGAGCTTACACCGATATCGCCACCATGCAGAGTGCATACTAGGTCATGTTAGCGGAAGAAAAGTGAGCCATGCCAAGTGGTTTGCTTACATTTGCGCGATATGAACAGTCCAAGACCAGAGCCGCCGTATTTCTCCTGTGTCTTAGGTGTTGCTTGCCTAGTGAGTGATTAGTCCGGTCAATGTGGGCGTAGTCAGGAAGAAAACCCGCACCTGAAGCGCTCGAACAACTTGGCTTGGCCCTCCTTACTAATTCCTATGCCAGTATCCTTGACAGCTACCATCAGATACATTGCATCTCCAGCACCCCACTCCGATGTCATGGTGGAATCGAGATGGAAAGCTTCCTTTTCCTCACTGAAGTAGATGACGTTTGGAGGATACGACGTGGGTCGCTTGATTGACGCGCCCATTGAAACGGTGATATTCCTTTCTCCATTCTTCTTTGAGGTGAATTTGACGGCGTTTGTGATAAGGTTTACCAGGACTAGCAAGTGTTAGCACCAGCTTGAATATGATGACACATGTCTTTACCCTGCTTCATGCGATTGAGATCCGCCACGACGGTGTCTACTTTCTGCTCCTCAAATGAGATGTCCATAGCATAATGGAATTTGATGTTCTTGGCCTTGAACTCGGAGTGGAAAACTCGAAGTGCTTGGGAGAATTCCCATTTCGGTCTTGTTTCTGGACTCGTTCAGCGAATGACGTAGGACTGCGTTTCTAAAAGCTCACCGCGAGGAACCAAAGACAACATCATTGAGTCTAGCTTAGAAAAGGACAAGATGTCGTCTACTAGGGTGTTCTGGTGCGAAACGCAAAGAAGAATCGTATCGGCAGCATCTAGGATATCGGCTACTTGATCGTGGATATCTTCATGGTGGTCGCCTATTTCTTTGGTGATATCCTTGACCTCTTCTGCTAGATGCAGGACGGCGGACAGTGGATTACGGATCTCGTGCGAAACCATGTCTATAAATCGTTCTTGTTGTTCCTTGCGCTCCTTGGCCTCGTTGGCAGCTCGCTCCTGGGTCAACTGAGCCTGCTTGATATCGGTAATGTCGATGACGGCACTGATGAAACCGGCGTCGGCTTCTTCGCTCAGGGGTTTTAATAGGAAGAGTCTCCACTGCTCGCCCTTCTTTTCGGTAGGCTCGGTAACATCGCATCTGAACTCTATCTGGAGCTCTGTGCGACTTTCGAATGCTTTGCGATAGGCGCTCATGACATCCTCGTAGTCATCGGGATGTATGCTCTCTGGCCACGAACGGAACTCATTGTTACCCTTGTTGGTCGTGAGCTTGAAGAAGCCGTCGTTGACGAAGATGGCCTCGGCGTCCTTGTCGAGAATGGCGAGGCCGTTGGGAAGCAGCTCGGCAAATCGCTGGAACATGTTGGTCTGCATGGAATCGGCATGCTCGGTACTGGCATGTCTGCTCTTGGGTTTGTGGTTCTTATCTTTGAGTCTTCTGCCCGGGTGCTGTCGCGAGAGCTCGTCCAAGCCTTCGATGGGCATATAGCGGTCGACGTTCTGGTTTTCCAGCAGCTGGGCTAGGACGCCCTGGCGTGTGCCGTGTTCGTCGAGGATGGTGCTGAGCAGAAGCTGGTCGTTTTTGTCGTCGGGCAAGCATTCGAGGAAATACCTGGCGGCTGTGCAAAGCCCGTCAGACACATGCCGGCGGGACGGGTTATGGTGCGATGCTTACCTACCTTGACCGTTCGCCCTCGCAGCACTGTTCGCAGCGTCCCGAGCGCCTCATGGCGGTATGTTTCGCGCGCAAGCGACGCCTGGCCGTCGAGCTTGCCCCGCGCCTTCTCCCAGGCCAGGTTGTGGATGACGGTCAAGTCCTTGCCCCAGAAGATGGCAGAGCAATGGGGCATGGGCAGAACGCATGTGTTTACCAGGACTTTCAGCGCCGTGGGCCACGACTCGCGCGGTCCTATCGCGGTTTTGGACCTGGCGGGCGTCAGTACTGCGCACAGTGAGGGGCGAATGAGGCGCGCCACGGCCGTCTTCTCACCAGTCTTGACGGACCAAGTTCTCCTTGTTAAGGTCGAACACCGGCAGTCCCGTAGCGGAGAGCTTGTCGAGATTCTCCATGGTGCCTGCGCGGTCGATGCGCTCGGCCTGTCCCGAGGCCAAAGGAGCTGGCAGCTGGTGTGATGCGAAGAAGCGTGCTCAAAGTCTGAATATGCGCGTGACGTCATACCATGACGCTTCCGTCAACACGACTGCAAGAGCGCATGTAGCATGTCCGGCGAGAAAGCGACCTGCAAACGGGCGGACGTTAAACTGCGGAGGGGCGATGAACAGTCTGTACGGGTTGCAAGAGTCTACACGGTCTAGGCCGGCAGATCGTTTTCTGGTTCCATCTTTTGCATGCGCCTCTGAAACTGGCAGGGCATCAATCGGGCGATTAGCTGGACAGGATCGGCGATTAGGGGCGCCAGCCTGCCAACGGCGCAGGCATGTCATGATGGCCATCACAAATTTTGACAAGTACATGTCCAGCGTCCCTCGATTGCTCCCGTGACTTGGGAGCGGGGCGGCGCTCGCTGCGCCCTGCGCTGCATCCATGCATCCGGTCGGTCGGGCTGTTCGCTTAGCAAAAGACCCGAATCCTTTGACAAGACCAACATCCATCCCAAAAAGTTGTAATTACGCCGCCCCATCGAGTTGGCCCGGCAGCTGGGTGGTGGAGATGCCACGACTCGCTTATCAGAGACGTGATGCGAACGTCACCCCACCCCCCACCAACAGCGCTGCAACAGGCAATGCTGTATGTCACCACGAGGCCACGCAGGAGCTATGGCATACCGTGAACGCCTTTTCCTTATTTTCGGTATCGCTATTACACAACATCTGTATTGCTTATCATACAACCTTGACTCCGGCCTTGCGTGCAATGACGGCCACATACCAGCTCATTAGCCCTTCAGACTGCTATCCTATAGCGATGTGAGTAGATGCGTTGCATTCGTACTGAAACTTAACCATGTGTGCTATGACTGCGTTGGACAAGAGTGTAGACGATAGAGGGAAAACGTTGTGAAATGCTGTCCGGAGGCACATGCAGACTCTATGAGAAAGAACATAAAGACATAGATTGACGCATTGGAAGAGTTGGAGAAATGGCCTGACTCTGCGCGGAGAAGTGAGATCAAGGACAGCGGGCAGATGCATGATCAGGTAGGTACGAGTACAGTGAGTGTAGCGAAAATCGTACTGACAATCACATTGGCGAATACCCAGCCGTTGTAGCGTTGTGGTGTGATGTACGAGAGAGTACAACTCAAGGTCAGTGATGGAGGCGCCGACAAATGCTCATGTCGGCTATGTTTCAGAGTGGGGTTGAAACAACGGCACGACCCGACCACCGGCGACCTCGCTCTATGCGGGCAGCTTCCCGCTGCCACCTGACTCGCGTGTTTCACGCTCCGTCCCCTATCTTTGCCTGAATCTGTACATAATCTGCACATTCTATAGGTCGGCATGCTCTACCTATAACCATCTCACCGATCGCCGCCCGCCATGTCCAATTCATCTTCCCAATCGTCCAACAAGATGCTGAGCACGCTCCCCATGCCGACGCGCGACCTTGGCGAACTTGCAAAGGAAGAGAAGAGCTTCACTTTCAATCACTTCACGTGCGAACATGCTTGGGTCATTGGAAACATTCTTCGAAACGCACTGCGAACCGCCGAATGCCCCGCGCTTATACACATAGCCCTCCCAACCCAAACTCTATTCCATTCGCCGAGCCTGCCTGGCCTAATGCCCGATCACGAAAAATGGGTAGAGAAGAAACGCAATACAGTACTGAGATGGGGTCACTCGACGTGGTTCATGGGTTGCCAATTTGACGGAGATTATAAGAAGTTTGCTGAGTATCATGCTATGAGTGGGGACGAATGGTCCAAGTATACTATCGAAGGAGGTGGATACCCTGTCTTTGTCAAAGGCGTCGAGGGCGTCGTTGGTGCAATTGTGGTCGTGGGTGTGGATATTGGAGGCCTGAAGGCCCATGGCGTCGTCGTGAAGGCGGTAGAAGAGTACAAGGAACTAAGGGAAGGATTCCGAAGTCCTATGAGGAGCATGACTGTCAAATGACTACATGGCCTGGGAAAAGGTGATGGACTTGGTATTCACTTTGAAACAGATGAGAGGCTTGGAAGGAGTAGGGAAAAGAAAACCTGAGCATATGCGGCGAAGCTTGTCGAGTAGCTTGACCCGCACGCTATAACACCGAGCCAGCGCCAGGACTGCCGGCCGACCGAAAGCCGAACCGCCCTCCCACCGCATCGAAGGCTATTGAATAGCCGAATAGCAGATTCCTCCCGGTATTGACATATGGTGGGTGCTCGGGTAGCTGAGGGAAAACATAGTTGGGTTCGATGGCTGAGGCCCCACCAACGGCGAACGAGTAGGACATGGTAGGCTGATCTAGGGATGGGAAGCCAATTGTGATCTTGGTTCCTGGCTTCACGCGCTTCACCAGTTTCGCATGGCCGTTCGGATTGGGATTGGGTATGATAACGGTCGGCATTGTGATGCCTTTCTCCGTCCTGATGTACATCTGCGCTATGCCCGTGTCGACAAGTACAGTACCACAATTCTTTCCCTCGCCATTGATGCTGAAACACATTCTCGCCATAGCCCAATCTCTTGCATCCTCGGCATGGGTCAAGCCAGGTTCCAAATCGGTAAACCCAAATCCTCGTACGGATTTGGGGGTCAAGCCTATCTGGACACCTTGACGTGATACAATGTATCCTGCCCGCATCGAGCTGTGCGGAACCGGTTCCCCATCGATGGCATGGAGATTCAACATCGGGTTGACGCTCGGAGTCGCGTAGGGCATTCCGTCCTTTATGCCGTTTCTCCCGAAGCCGATGCCCATGTAGGTAATTTGCGAAGTGTCTCGTTCTATAGCCTGCTCACCACCGGGTCCAGGAGGACACTCGAACCGGTCTACCGTGGGGTCATACCAGGGGCACTTCCAACTCTTGTCAACGATCAGCACTGGAACCGCTGCAGTCGCATACGAGCCACCTTCACCGGCGAAATCCATGGCAAGCTCTACCTGGCGACCTACGTAGAGGATTTTACTGCTTGTGAAGAAGTGGTGTGCTGGCGTTCCCGTGGTAGATGATACGTTCGGAAGTATTGGCGCTCCTATCAGTGTTCCTGTTGAGCCAGTGTCTACAGGCATCTTGATATCAACGCCCTCGACGGTGCACCAAACTTGGGGAACATGTTTAGGGCTGAATCTGTAGATGAAGGGAAGAAAAATTGAATGAGTGTATGACGATAGATCGGTGCTCGTGACGTGCATAATACTAGGGTTGTAGTACATGGTGTAGATTGCAAGGCTAAGAAGAAGAATAGCGACGCACCAAGGGAGTGTTGAACTCGTTGGTCTCTCACGTGTGCGTGTTGAAGGTGCAGACGCTGACTGCAAGGTAGGTGCCGATCGTGTCACAGAGCCTTTGGACTCCATAGCTGTTTATAGGTGCGGAGAAGAGCTGCACTATCCGCTGGCGGACGCCAAACGAACACGCTAAAGCCCGTGTCAACGTCGCGTCCCAGGGAATTGACGGTGTGACTTTGATGCGAATCAGGTACTATGTGATGTCGAGTCATGGGAAAAAGCATCATAGCAGTGCTCCGATGTCTCGGCCGGCTATGAGCTGGCGGCGGACTTCCCCGCAATACCCGGACCTCGATAGCCAGGCACAGCATTCCCGGTAGCACGTCTTCTCCAAACGTCCAAGTCCCAAATCATACATACCATCGGCTGCTTCCCAATCTACATGGTGGTCACCATGCACAGAGGGCGGATCATCACGTGTGCGGCTGCATGTTACGGCCGGGGTGTTTCTAGCTTAGCCTTTTAGGCCTGCAGCTGAACGCAGCCACCGGCCCTGCTGAACGCAACCGGATCGCAATCTACGAACGAGCGAGTTTCGAGCTCAAGATGGGCTTGCGCGACTTATGCGACGGCGTCTATCGACCTTGAGCCACACTTCCATCCCATCCCAGACCTGACGAGCATTCACCTTTGTACTACACCTTCACCGCCTGAACGAAAGCGCGTACGAAGCCATAGAGTCCTCGGTCGCCATGGGCCGCTCACCAACACAATACAGTAATGACGGCGACTCTGCGCAGCACGCCCGTGTCGAACCACGCCTTCTAAAAGCGGTCGAGGACCAGAAGCACGAAGATGCAATGGCCATCATTGAGGAAGCGAAGGCCAAGTCGCAACCCGTTGATCATCTCCTGCGCATAGCATTGATGCGTGCGGTCGAGCGTGGCAATATATACATGACTAAGTGTTTGCTGACAAGCGGCGCGAAACCCGACGGCGCGCCTAGGGGCAGGGTATCGCCATTGCTCAAGGCAATTGAGAAGAGCCATGCCGGCATCGTGCAGCTACTGCTGAAATTCGGCGGCAATGTGGATGCGCAAGACAAGCAAGGGAGAACAGCGCTAATGACGGCGGCTTGGAAGAATCACTTTCACATTATGCACGAGTTGCTGAGGTGTGGTGCGGACGTCAACAGGAAAGATAATACCGGGCGCAATGTGCTGCACAATCTAGCGGCAGACAAGCATTGCAACTGGGGGCGGGATGTTATAGCTGAACTCCTCAAACAAAATATCGCCATTGACGGACCCGATGGCCAAGACGACCAGAAGCGCAGTCCGTTGCACTGGGCGGCCAGCACTGGAAAGAAAGAGCTGTGCGAGATGCTGCTCAGACGGCCAAGGCTACCTAGGGCCAATGTGAATGCAGTAGAGGACAGACAGAAGACCGCGCTCCATCTGGCTGTTGCACATGGAAGGGACGACATTATCGAGCTTCTGCTTGCACACGGCGCCGACGTCATGGCGAAAAGCGATGGGTCCTGGACACCCTTGCACAACGCTTGTTTGCAGGGGAGCGTAAAGGTTTTGAAAATACTGCTGGGTGCTGGAGCAGACATCAATGCAAAGCTCCTGACTGGGATGACACCCCTACATGTAGCGGCGCAAGCTGGACACTTGGATATAGTCAAATGTCTGTTGGAGAGAAAGGACATAAAACCAGCTGCCAAGGATAAATTCGGTATTACGCCATTCCTCCGGGCGGCCCAGAGTAAAAGCCCCGCGCGCAAAGACATCATCAATACGTTGGCACCACACAACCAGGTTGAAGCTCTTAGCGAAGATGCATTGGGGGCTACGAATGGTTTTCACGCCACTATCGTCGACTTCGGCAACTTCCACAACGAAAACAAGGTAGACAGAAAGACGATCTTCGAACTGTTGTACGCCCGTGATGCGATCAACCCCAGAAAGCCCGCAGTGACCGTTTTGCCCAAGGAATCTAAGGCGACAACTTTTAGGTGGATACATCTTCCCGCAAACAACATGGCTTGGGTAGAGGCATTGTTGACGAAAGCGTTCATTGAGGAAGGGGCTACCGATGTGGAGGGGTTCAAAGCGCTCGAGCGATCCTTTAGCCATCAACACCGTGGACAGCAAATACATTCGCATTTTATGAGACCACTATGTCAGAGCACACCACGTGCACCAAAGCACCACGACGACTCAGACCTCTCTGATGGTGCTGAACAGGGACTTCCACAGATTACGCTGAACAGTGCTCTGGGTCTTGGTATTGATGTTACTGCCAGCGCACAGGAACCAGCAACATCGCATTTTCCCCGGACACCTGCGCGAACAGGTACTGCTAGTACAGAGCAGACAGATTGGACTACTGGAACAGGCTCGGGCGTTGCAACCAAAAAAGAAGGGAAGGCCAAGATGAAGGATAAGACAAAAAAGACGCCGAAATGGGGTGGTTCGAAGCAAGCCGGCAAGCGAACTGGTGGCAGTGAAACGCCGACTAGGGGAGCGGAACATCACACAAGACGAACACATACCAGTTCATCTCTCACCAACAGTGGTCTTCTCAGATCTCCTGGTAGCCCTGGAAGAAAAGATCCGTCAACCGTAGCGAAAGGCAACATCTTTGCTTTCATGCCGTACCTTCATTTCGAATCCGACCGTCGGCGACAGGAGATGCAAGCTGCCATTACGAAAACGCAGTTGCTAAAAGGTTCCGAGAGGAGCGATGGACGCTACAACAAGCTAGCTCTTGGGCGTGCAAGAACATGCGATGAGATGCTACTACGAGCTCATCTAACCTCCTCGCAAGTGTCGCTGCATGTACGGCGTACCTTGGATCAATTCTTCTACCACAACATCGATACACAATCTCGCGACCGTGACCAAGTTGTTTATCGGTATCAGTGCAAGTCTAGTGATCCTCAGCATGTCGATCCAAAGATTTTCATGGTCGATCAATTGTGGTTGTGGACGCTTGGTAAAGATCTGATTGTGACCGCTTTCCCTCAGCGATGGCAGCAGCCTCGAAACGATCCACTCAATGTTCTCGATGGCATCATCGAAGACATCAATAGTAAGACTAGAGACCCTGTGCGCAGCGTGTACGATCTGGCAATGATCATCGCGGGACGATGCAGTGGCGTCTTTGACCGTCATCGTGTTGGTGATGAGGACTACCAGTTTCTTGACATGTTTGAGTCGAGCATCGGTGATGCTACGGAGATGGAAACGATATTATTCAAAGACTTCAATACAGCCTCTAGGCAGGCATCACAGTGGCTAAAACATCACCGTCGGCCTAACCGCTTTTCACGTCATCTTGAAGCAGAAGGAAGGCAGCGAGAGCATCTCCATCGCCGGCATATGCCACACCATTCACATGCACATGCTTTGGCCGACCCTCCGATTCCCGAAGAAGATTTTGAGTACGACGACAGTGAGCAGACAGCTGCGCACGCTCCGCTCTTTGTCGATAACCTGTTGGACATTGGCCCAGAGACAGATCTTTTGGCTGAAATCAAAGACATTCGTGATGAATTGAATATGATTGTCAAGGTACTTGAGGATCAACGCAATGTGCTTCCAGATATGGAAGGAAGTATCACAGACATATATCGCGAAGAGCACAAGAGTCAGCAGGAGCTCAAGAGGCGGTTCAGAGACATGCTAAAGACAATCGACATCCATATCAAAGATCTCGACCGCATGGACAAGCAAGCCAAGCGTATCTATGATTCTATTACCGACCTCCTCGATCTCAAGCAAAAACACGCCAACGCTTTCGAGGCACGCTTCGCTCGCGATCAAGCCGCTGGTACCGCGCGTCAAAGTCAAACCATCATGGTTTTTACCATTGTTACTATCATTTTTCTCCCACTATCATTCATCGCAGCGATGTTCACCATCAACATCCAAGAATTCCCACACCAGCCTGGCAGCAACGAGCCGTCTCTTCCGCTGTCGTACGTAAGCAAGTACATCTTTGGCATCGGCCTTGCCATCTCGATACCCTTTATTGGCATTGCTCTTTCCTTCGATGCCATCGGCGACTTCTTCCGCGAGGTCAAACGCAGGTTCCGTGATCGCAACGCAAAGTCCCCACTGGCTCATCACGATGCCAACAGCAATGTGCACGATCTGTACGCTGGTATAGACAAAACTGATTTTGGGGAAACTCTTGACACGCGCACCATCGAAGAAGCGCTCAGTCGCGGGAGAAGCACAGCATATCGCCCCGACGGCAGAGGCAGCATTGAAAGCTATCTTGGCTGTGCTCGCGCGAACAGGTGGGCCGATGGAGGCTCATTGCTTCCAATTGCTAGCCGCAGCACTGGAAGAAGCAAGGAGAAAGGTGCTGTGATGGTTACAAGCGGACTGCATGGGATAACTACTGGGAACAATAGGCTGAGTGTGGATAGAGCGGAGAGACAGACCCCGACTGAGCGTATCAGTACCGGGTTCAGGATGAGGGGAAGTGGCGATTTTGAACGCGCTTAACATGCGCGGTATCTACTCTGGTTTGTTCCTGGGGTGTGGTTCCGCACGATAATCTTGGCACCGGCCAGTGATGAAAAAGCGATGAGGTTTGGAAAGCGAGATTTTTATTTTTATTTTTTTTGCAGATATAGATACCCTATTGCTTGTTTGACTAGTAACCGTATTTTCAGATCAACGTATCAAATTGTGATTGATGTGCGCAGTGGACTTTGTATGTGAGTTTGATTCGTCCATGAGCTGTACTATGGTTGAGTACAGCTTCGCCTCTCAGCAACTTGGCTGCCTCTGCCCATCACGTCCGCTCGTGCTTGTCCCCTTGTGTTGGCCTCACGTCATGCGTCATACTGACAGATTCCTTATTTGCAACACCGTCTTTCTCATTTGCCCGTCAGCTCACTCGACATTTCATCTCATCTTCCGTTTGTTCACCCCTAGGCCCCCGGGTTTGGGCTACATGTGGAACAGTCGTGTTGATATATGTGGTCCCCAGCGGATGGTTTGAAGCTGCAATGGCCGTCGGCATGGGCGTCGGATGAGGCTTTTCAGGGCTGATACGTCGGAGACCCATCTGACGTGGACGTGGCCAGTGGGAAGAAGGAGGAAAATAAGAAGAAGCAGACCCTTTAGGTTGGCGCTGGGCTGCCGCTTCCCACTTTTGGATGTTATTCATGACGCTGAATTTGACGTTGGAAGCTCCTGCGAGGTGGGCAGTTATGGGGCTTGTAAGATCGCTGTCACGTGTGGAAGAGTTCAGCGTCGTGACGCTGCTCTGGAAAAAGCAGAGCAGAAGGATGTGATGTTGGTCTGTGCGTCTAGAGGTATTGGTTATGTCTCTGTTGAGCTGCCTGAGGAATAGACCATACATTACTGATTACATATCACACCGCACAATGTGTTTGTTCGTCGACAAGCTCGCTTTGCAGCTCTTAAGCTTTTGAGCCTGCTACAACAACTCATTCACGCACACACCAAATGCACGTTCTTCTCTTTTTTCTTTCTGAGCAAGCGGTCCTTCGATGTTTACAAAAGTGCTTTTCCTCCTCTTCTTGTCCCTCTTCTGTCACGACTGGTCCAGACTCTGCGCGAACTTTGACTTTGCCCTAATCCCAGGTCCCTTCCGGTACACGAGGTAAATTGGCAAAGTGACAACAAAAGCCAGGCAGGCAGGTATGGTTGATTCATATTGTAGCGGCCGTCCAGGGATGTTGGTATATAGGGGTGTGGAGTAGAGAGATGCGACACCAGCTAGTGCATCACGAGCAAGGTCGTTCCGGTTGCCGAGGAGACGTAGGGGCCGTAGGCGGCAGTTTGATAGTCGATCGAGGACTGGTAGGTTACATACTACGGTATGTTAGCGACGCAAAGCCTATAACTAAAAGGATATATACTCACGTTTGCCATTCCAACCATCGCCGAGAAGATTATCGGTGCGATCCACGGTATACCATAATATGGACCCAGTGGCGTCCACGCAAAGCCGAATAGCCCAATTATTTCAAGCGGTGCAAGGAAGAGTAGCTACCAGAGTCGCGTTTTTGGAGAGGCACGACCGGTTTTCTCTCATCGCTGCTTTCGGAATTTGATAATCGACGACATGTATGATGCGTAGGTGAGGAAGTAACTGAACAGGATGGGTAGAAAATCGAGACTGGCTCCAGCGGTTCTAAATCCCCATTGCTCGTACTCAGGCCCGAAGGATTCGAGGAAGGTGAAGATTAGAGCGTCACTAAAGCTACTGAGAAGGGACAGTCATAAAACGATGGGCTCGGTGAAGAACATGTAGGAGGATCTGCTATCTCATCAGCTTAGAACCATGGGGTTTCGGATGGTAGCATACCTCTAAAAGATTGTACCAACTTCCTTGAGAGTGACCCTATGGCCTCCGCGTATTCTATTAGGGCCGTGAATATTGGCGTCTTCACCCGTCTCGCGTCGTCTCTTGGCTTCGCGGTCCAGCAAGATAGTCAAGAGAGTCTCGGGATTGCAAACTAGATGGACGAGCTGCACGAAACCACCAATGGTCAACTGTACCAAGAAGATACATTGAACCGTCTGGTAACGCTCCACGAAGGCGGTGACGATGGCGCCAACGACGGAACCCTCGGCCGAGGACAAGACCAGAAAGGCGACGGCAAATTCTTGCGCATCCGGCTGCTACAGGTCTGCGGGAACACCCAGTGTAACCGACCGTCCGGCTGTCGATAGACCTCCGAATGTACGGAATACAAACGTAGGTCGCATAGCTCTTCGAAAGACCGCATGGGATCTGCTGAGTTGTTGGATTGGCCATCGCCCATACTCTTCAGACCTGGGCGCCCAGAGCTCGCAACCGACACCGTATGCGATCAGAAAAAGTGCTTTTGGTACGCGAGCAGCTTGTTCGCTGACATGATGTTGCTCTGATACAGTTTTGACGGCGTGCGAGTAGATGGACGCATTCGTGTTGATAGTGATCTGGATGAAGAAGACGACAATGAGGATTTGCCTATCGTAGTTTTGTTTCCAGTGCCATGTTTCTCATATCTCAAAACTGAATCTTGTCCTGAAGATGTAGTAGTCGCGTATTGCTAGACTTCTTAGTACCCGGCGAACGTTCGTGCCACACGGCAAAACGGCGACCAAGCAAGAAAGACAAGCTCAACTCACCATTTGCGCAAAATTGGAAAAGAATAGCCAAGCTTGTCCCAAGCATCACTGTCTTGAGGCTATGCCTTGCTGTTCTCGATGATTCGGTCAGTCTTCTCTTGTTCCGGCTCTTCGCCTTATCCGTAGTTTGGGTCGCGCTCCGTCTTGGGCACAGCCGTAGCTTTCCCGTCGTCTACAGCTGCCGTATTTAAGGCCGCTACAGGAGAAAGAGGCTGGTAGGGAGAGTGCAGAGATGGAGGTCAAATGGCGATATGCAATAAGGCGGCGCAGTAAGGCTTGTCATCCCCAGCCAAGACCATCATAGACGATCGTATTGGGCACAAGCGCACATGGACCGATGGCGAGACATGGGATTCGCGATCCCTTTCCCATTTCTGGTGAATCCGCAGCAGGCACCCGACCTGGACATCAGATCGTTCTCACGCGGTACAGCATAACAATAGGCCTGGCTCGGTATTCGAAGCTGTATATGGTGATGTCATGCTAGGCAGAAGCTTGTAAAATAAGGTGGTGTGAAGTGAAGATGGGTGTGATGTTAGACTCCGGGGCTCCGCAGACGCGGTCCGCGACCCATTGGCGCTTGCTCGTAGGCACGCGATCAACCGCTGGAGCTAAACCGTATCTAACTTGGCAATGCTCTATCTATTTAACCGACATTAGCAAGCAGTGCACCCGTCAGCATCCAAACTTGCACAGGATTATACGATATCTGAGCTCAAGCTTTAGGCACCAGTACCAGACCGAGAATGAGGACTGGTTTGGCGCAACCTGCACCGTGGCCGCCCATGTGGCCACTGTTGCGTTGTGCTATCGACCCTGTGGGCCCAGCAGTAACGCTGTGATTGCATCCACACAGGCATAAAACCTCTGTCCTACAGCCGGCTGCGCAAGGTACGCTGAAGTCTTCTCCTTGATTATATCCTCGTGACTCCACTCCTCAAGAGGTACGTCTTCCAACCCCGTCACATCGAACCTGAAATACTTCATCCAGTTCCTCTCCATCAGCGCAGCATGATCCGCCTCGAACTTCTCGCCCCACCCTCTTGCCTCCGCCTTTCGATCTAGGACGCTGTTCGCCATCTCTGGGATTTCCTTGGTCCGATCGAGTCCGACGCCTGTGCCAACAGACACGATGATCATCATATCGTTAGCATAGCGGAACAGCTTTCGACACTCGTACAGGATGTCGCGCACAGGATTGTTCTTCGTGGTTCCATGGTCGACAATGCCTTTATCGATTATGAACCGTTGGGGTACGCCTGGCTCTGGTTGTATGTATCTAGGGGCTGCCGAGGTCGCCTTCAGCGCTTGCCATATGGGTATATTGGGCTCCAGGTCCGGTCCGGTAATGCGCCGTGTTTGATACGATCTTATCAGCGCCGCCCGATTGGTACCTTGGGTTTATCAGTATGAGCGCAGTATGCAGGCTGGCATAGTTCAGGCACGTACCGACGTCCATTTGTGTTGTGATGGCAAAACTGATTGCGAGGTTAGATATTGTTCTTGAAAGATGGTGTGCCATACTTACACGTCGCCTGAGTCTGATCGTCCATCGAGGAGTATCTCATCTGGATTGCCCAGCTCTTGCTGAACGACGCTCTTGATCTCATTTTCTAGTGCACTATCATCGACGCCTCGTACTGTTGCGTGGGGATCCAAATATCTGAAATAGTCCCTTTTGTTCGCGAACACCTGTCTGGCAATCTGTTTGTAAGCTTCCCTAGCTCGATGAGCTTGCATTCGGAGCCTGCACAGCATGATGGCGATAACTCCTCCCAAAGAGCTCCCGCCCGTCAAGTCGAAGATCTGATGGCAGTCTAGGCGCTGTCCCACTTTGATGCAGATAGCATTAACTAACGATTCAACCAAGAGGAGGGCAGACAAGCCCCGGATGCCATCCCCGTCAATTGAGAGTAGAATCTTGGTTTCCCTGGTACGTGAAAGAATCGACTGGGCCGGCACTACCGGTTTCAACAACTGACCTTGCAGGGCGGGATCGCATGGAACATCCGAGTGTTGGGAAGGCGATTGATGGCCATTGGTGTTATGTGGGAGCGCATCTTTCATCGGAGCCGGCTGCACAAACTTGGTGGATTCGGCCGGTGATTGGGCAAAGGCATTCTGTGCTACAGGCTGGTGGCTATATGGGGACGCATATGCGGTTGCAGTAGTCGCTGACGAAGGCGTACTGTGGTCGCGCGGTGATGTTGAGACGGCATGCTCAACCACCGTAGATGGTGACGGAGTCACGAACTCTGCTGTGGCTGGCTGAGATCGGTTGTGACCATAAACAGGGGCCAATGGCGGGGGACCTGTTGAAGGAGGTGGAGACGGCCACGGAGAATATCCTGAGTAGGGATCCCGAGCAAGTCGCGTCTCAGCTTCTTGGGCAACACGTCGAATGTCCGCATCTTGAGCCTTGCTACACTATGTTAGTACAAACACCGGGAGTTACTGTACGAGAAGCGCGACGTACTACTTCACGTAGCTCACATCCCAAGGCTCCCATCGACCGGACAGTAAGAACTGTATCGACGACGGATACGCGGGGTCATGGAAATAATGCGTGCCCTCCACTGATGAGTATCGGACACAGCTGAAGTCCACCAAAGTCCACGACATACCGCTGATCTTGTAGTGATAGCTAGGTCCGATGGCCTCAATGCCAGATTGGAGGTAACAAACGGCCCTTTACTGAACTCAAGTGAGAATAGCGGTGGGCCGTTGGGCATCCCCAAGAGACATGCGGTAAGACACTAGCTGCCGGTGAGTGTTGGGCCGTTAATCAGCAAGAAGTCGATCCTAAGGAGAGCCATTCTATGACCAATCGCTGTGCGTCAAGCGGCCCGTCTGCAAGGTATATGCAGCGCCAACCCGTTTAACGGTGATGCTATGAGTAGCGCCTCCGTAAGTGACAATGCGGCCGCGTTTGACCGGGCAAACGCTTGCTCGGCAAATGGCAGAATTAATGATTCTATGAGACAAGGGCTTTGTTATACCCAGCCCATCCCTGCTTGTGCATTCGCCGGCGCAAGACCAAGGAGCGGAGAAACAGAAATAAGCCGCTAGACCGGAGTCGAAATGCGGAATTCGAAAGAAAAGCAAGAATAATGATGGTGCCAGTTGCCTAGGATACGGGCGACGGAGGACACCGCCGTTCGAAGGACCTGGAGTCGGGCGATAGCCTAGTGGGCGAGCGGCATTGACATGGGGCACGCCCACGGCCCGTAGCCGTACCGGTTCTTCGGTTAGCCCCCTCATTAAGAATACTTACTGTCAATCGCATGTTTGCTCCAGCCAACCAACCACACCATACCACGCAAGCATACTAGGAGTGTATCCATGCGGCCTCCATTAATCCTAGAATTACACTCATATCTTGTCTCATTCGTCCCAATATCGAGAGCGGTGAACGGCATGGCGACAACTAAATACTCCGACGTCATATCGGAGCGGTAGACTCACTTCGGCCATTATTCTTTTTGCACCGTTGATTCTACCATCGATCGTCATGGAATTGCTGTGCAACAAGTTTCTCGGCAATTTTTCCAATCTGCCAAGGGAACTCCGCGAGGGGATATGGTTCTTTGCAATCGCAGACGCCACAATTGCCTACCAGGGAGTCCCAGGAACAGAACCACTCGCGCTGACATGCTGTTCGAAAGCAATCTGCGAAGCAGTCTTCTCCGCCATGGGACGACAGCGAAACGTGACAGTAAACACCGACTGCGTTGGCGCACTTGCTTGAGCGCTGCAAGGAACAGAAAACAACGAGCATACGAAATGGCGACAGCACAACCGTGTCGGATTGATCACGACTACCCAAGAGAATACGCATATATTTCTTCCGCGGCTTCCACGCAGCTTTTCTCCTACCAAACACTGGTAACAATGAAACGTTCATCCACGAGAAACACGACACTGAGCTTGATGCTTGGCGTCACATGTCAGGAGGGGTTGGGGCCGGGGGGGAAGGGGGGCTCGTTAAGGGCTGCACCCTGGTCGATGGCAGATGTTCGCTCGCTCAAAGGTCGCAACAGCTGCTTGCAGCTGTCAAAGGG
>LR132213.1:0-41697 GCA_900634815.1 Paradendryphiella salina | reverse complement strand
CTACATACTATCTACATTTTATACCGACGTATACCTCGTGTATATAAGAACGCATCTCTACTCCGTAGAATAATCAACCAGTTCTCTCTTTTCTGTTGTTCGCCCACATTTCTTCTGCTTCGCTTTTCTTATGCGCCCAGTGCATGTCCAGTCACCGTCTCGGAGCTGGTAACAGCAGAAACATGGACAGGTCAATTTCTTGACCGACTTTCGGAACCCTGCGTCGCCGTTCCATTTAAGAAGGATTTTTTTCTTTGGTACGGGTACGAAATGGCAAGATGAGAGGAAGGCAGGTTGCAGATAATTCGACTTTAGAAAGCCATTTCAGCGTGGCGCAGCACTTGCGGCACGGGTTGTCCTGCAGTGTGAACGATCATGACTAGACTGCTGCTGAACACTTTATCTGCAGCAAAAATCTTCGCCTGTATGCATGGTATGACTGAGCCCAGTGATGAAAAACTTAAGAAGGCCTGTCAATGAACGTGTGAGGCTGTGACATGATTGAAAGAAGGTGAACTGCCTTATCTGCAGACGGAAAAAACTCTTAGGAAACTCTAATAGAATGGTATAACTTACTACATGACTTAGTTTTTTGATCAGCTGGTCCACTATCGGGAGAGTGCTTTGGTACAGCGTTCCTCCCTGCGTCGAGTGAAAGAAGTCAAGGTTTCATATGACGCAAATGGATCGGCTATCGATAACCCATGCCCCGAGCCTAAACGCGCATCCCCGTCTAGCACCCTTCACGCCCTCATTGTACATTTCGCGACAGGGCGGTCCTTCTTCCGCCTGCATCAAAGGACAAGCACAGCGTGGCGCGCCGTATGCAACACTCGTCACGGCATGTGATTGTACTTTACATGACTCTTCAAACATGTCCATCTCCGAGTCGGACATACTAAAGCCCCTCGACGCCTCCAACACCAATTCGGATGATTGGGAGATCTTTGTCTTGAACGATGCGCGCATCGTGTACGAGAGCAATGGCAAGCCTGCAAGCCTGCTCGCCGCATATGCGGATACCCCGCTCAAAGTGGAGGGCCGATTGGAGACTCCTGGACGCAGTCAGCTGAAGTACCGTATGTAGAAGCGCCTTACCAAGTGCGTGGATGAGAGCATGCCGACGATTGACATGGTCGCAGTCTTGAATAAATCATACAAGCCCACGGATATCGAGATACGAAACGTGACGCGCTTCTCTTACGGCGAAATGACCGACGGCGCATACGTGATATGGGCGCAAGGCAAGGCAGGCTGGTTCGAGATCCGGCCGACGGCGCAGTACAAACCGATATATGACGATATGGTCCAGGCTGTGGAACTTCTATATTTCGTCACAGACATCTACAGCGAGGTACGGAAGAAGGGCGGAGGGCCCAGCGTTGAGCTCGTCTTTCAAGAGGTGAGTACGACACCAGGACCTGTGGTTCTGCTGGGAGACCCGCGAAGATCAGCCATAAGCTGGAGCGCCGAGGGCTAACACATCATAGTACGCTGAAGATGAGCGCTTTCCTTGTAACAACACGGCCATGGCAGAGAAACTCTTCGACCAACATCACAAGTTCCTCATGATGTGTTTCCTAAACAGGGCCCAGGGCTTGAGCTGGAGTAATACGTCTTTATACCAGCGGTTCAGGAGAAAATTCTCAGTAAGCGACATCCAAGGCAAATCTCATGGCCAGTCTAACTTGTGGATAGAAAGACTTTGACGACTGCAAAGTCCGCATCGAGGGGCGCTATTCCGAGATCCAACCCGAACCCCCAGTGAAACCCTCCAAGTCATCTGCACCAACATCCGCCTCGGACCAAACACCTGCACCTGCCGTGTTAGAGAAAGTTCAAGGGAAGACTCTGGTAGGAAAAACAAGAGAAGCCCCAAAGAAGGATGACAATTGGTGGGAAGCCGCGGCACTGTTCGAGTTCATGCAAAAAGCAGTGAATCAACGAGCTGTACACGCGAGAAGGAATCAAATTACCTTGGATCGAGTTGCGGAGCTGGTTGTTCGACGATACGAGATCGAAGAAGTGGAAACTGCGAAGAATGTGCTATTAGTACATGCGCAGAACATTCGCTACATGATGGATCATCCGCGACGCAAAGCCATACAATTCTTTGCAGCAGAACCAATTTACCAGGAACTAGCAGCTGGTCATGAGCTCCCCGCAGCCGAACAAAGAAGAGCAGAAGGCGTTGAACTAAAGCCACGGAGAAACCACGCCACACTCAGAGACGGGCAGAGCGATTCGTCAGATACATCTGACGAAGTAGAGGGCGACGCATTAAGAACACCCGTACGCCGGCCACCAGGCAGACGGAAGAAAGGACGTCTGTCGATCCTTCGACCAAAATCTGGCAACTTTTCTGGAAAAAGTAAAGGTGTTAGTATCAAGCCTGGGGGACAAAGAGGTGGCAAAGGCAAAGCACCTGTTCCAGCCAGTACTTCCTCGTCCGCCTCGCAAAGTGAAAACGGAGCGAGTAGCGACTCAGAATCCGAGATGGAAAACACGCCAACCCAAGCCCCTACACCTCACCACGAGAAGCGAAAACTAGACGAAACCGACACAGAACACGAAGTAAACGGCCGTCAAAAACGCACAGCCAGCGCATCCCTAGCTCCTTCCTCTTCACCCACAACTAATGATTCTGATTCCGCAGAAGCAACAGCCGTTCCACCCCTTCCCCTCCGCTACCGCCCCTCTTCCTCGGCAGCAGCAACAGCGAACGAATACAACAGTAGTAGTAAATCCACAATCTCACCTCCCCTCATCTCAACCCCATTACCCACCTACGAAGCCAACGGGCCCCGTGACTCATGGCTCTGTAGTTTCGACGGATGCACGCAGCGCATCTACGGGTGCAGCAAGGAACTAGGGCGCCAATTAATCACCGAACATCTCGAGGACCATAGTAAAGGGCGGGAGAAGGTTGTGGGGATATTGTGGAAAGAGCAGTGTAGGCTGCATTTGCCTGTCAAGTAAGTGTTTCTTGGGGAGAAAAATAGAACATGGTGACGTGAGGGGAATGTTATTGGAAGGAAGGTGAAATAAGCTAACGCGTGGGTTGTAGTAATTTGATCAAGAAGATTAGGGAGGCGAGTGAGGCGAGTAGTCCGTTGTTTCCTGTCGCGGAGACGGTGGGGAGTCAGGTTAAACCTATTGAGAGGTCAGGGTGAGGTGAGGGAAGAAAGGGTGGGAGGGAGAAATAGAAAGCGCGTATGAATACTGTGTTGGAGGCGGAAAGATTACATCAAAGCACACGTCTTTGCTATTGCAAGAGCCAGCCAGCAGTCGTTCCCCCGCACTCTTACTCGCCCCATTCCTACACCATCTTCACTTTCTTCCCTTGCATGCCCCTCTCTTCGTTGCCTTGTTCGCCATCTGTATCCCATTTTCTCTTACCACTGCTCCTCACCTCTTCTCTTCCTTCAATACTCGCCCTTACATCTACACCCCCCCCCCAGTCCTTCCTCGTACTGATACCCAACCATCAAACTCAAATTCTCATGAGCCATTCCACTGCGTGGATCAATGTCCCATTTCGGATGTGGAAAGGGGAGTTCGGGCAGCGGAGTCCGGAGGTAACTTTCTGGGTGCGTCGAGTCGAGTTCATGGATAAGCGGGGATGAGGGGTAGCGTTGGTGGGGCGGGGTCAGTGCTGGTGCTGGTGCTGGTGCTGGTGCTGGTACTGGTACTGGTACTGGAGAAGAAGAGGCGGGTTGCCGAGATAGCATAGTAGGGTGTTGTAAGGGGAAAACATCATCCAAGTATTGATGCATCTGTTTCGACGGCCGGTTACTGGTGCTTCGTTGGGAGACTTGGGCCATTGGTTATGAAAGTATAGACGTTGTTGCAATAGGTGGGGGTGAGGTAACAGATTGGATCAGTAAAGATGGATAGGCTTATATGGCGACTTCACGAGGATATGATGGGAGTGTGGGGTGTGAAAGAAGAAGGTATACCCATAGTCTGATAGGGCTTTGGTTTAGTTCGAAATGGAGAACCGCACGGCAAAGGGATTCTGATTCTTTGTTGACCGGATTTGGGGAGGAATGTGGACATGGCTGCGCATAACAAAGGAAGATGAAAACAAAGTTCCGTCCCAGAACGTCTCGACACGGGGGTTCTTTTTTTTCACTTTTCTAGCAAATGTGGCTAGGTTATACGCTGATTGTCTTGAAAACATTGAATCCTGATCCACCGGTAGCCATGATGGCGCCTGGGATCTGGGGATGCCAGTGAGCCTCCTTGATTTGCTCCATGTAATGCACGAACAGCAATTGTGGTGGCACGTCTTGTACACCTGCTGTGTATTTGCTTTCTTCATCGTCGAGTTCGACAGCGAGGTCCCACAATGTGAGGGTGTTGTCGCCGGCGCAAACAAGCACGATACTGTCGTCTGTAGGATGCCATTCCACCGAAGTAATCTGCTCCTTGTGGAAAGTGTAGGATGCGACAGGTGAGGGCTTCTTCTCGTTAGACATGTCGGTGGAAGGCTTCCATTGTCGCAAGTCCCAGACTGCCCACTCGCCGTCGTCAGCGCCAGTAGCGAGAAGATGAGCAGTCTGATGCGACCAGCTGAGTACGTTGACATCGGTTTTCGAGGCCTGAACGCTGAGTACGGGTTTTCGCGACTTTGACCGCGCATCCCAGATCTTGACTGTGCCATCGCTCGATGCCGAGGAGAAGACATGCTTCTCGGTGGGAGACCACTGCAGTTCTTCGACTGAGCCCTGGTGACCGGTATATGGCGTAGTGTCTGTTACAAAGCCCCCACCTTGTGTTCGTGTTGTTGCGAATATCTTTCCTGTGCAATCAGCGGTCAAGAGTTTGCCTTCTGGTATCAAAGGCGACCAGTCTAGGGCATAACCCTCGTTTGATCCGTGGGCACGGATGGTGCAGACGGGTTTGTTTTGTGTGGGAGAGATGGTAGTGCCAGGTGTGTCGAAAGCTGTAAGGTGGGGGGTAACGTCATGGATAAGGACCTGACCAGACTCTGTCATGGCAGCGGTGAGGGTGGTCGGGGGTTGAGCGGATGTGGCTTGTGGTGTTTGGTGGGCTCGTATGCGGTTGGTGCAGCTTGTCAAGGGTATCGACTTGGTCTCTAGTATGGGGTCGGACGCCTCGTCGTCGGACTCTTCATCTTCGTTTTCCTCGTCTTCCTTCTCCATGCGCGACAAACTGCTCATTTTCATAACCATGATCTGGTTCTCCTTGTCCCTCCCCCGGGCTGCTTGTGTGCCGGCGACTGAGTATACGGTTGCGGGGTAGGTCTTGCGGTCGTTGCCTAGGTTGTCGGGTACAATGTCGCAAGACAGACAGGGCCATGGCGCTTCTAACGTATGCAACATGTCGTAGGTGGAAAGATCAGGGTTCAGCGTCTCGCCAGGTGAGAGTTTGTGGCGTCCGGGGATGAATGTTCCTGCAAAGGGTCAGTCGCTCCTTGGGGGAAGAAGTTGGAGACGCTCTAACCCTGGTCGACGTCCATGCCGTTCTCGCGCTCTTCCGCCTCGCGCTCCTCGTCGGGCCGTCCATCTACTCCGGCCTCCAGTATCTCGTCCTCGCTCTCGAACTCATCCTCGAACTCGTCCTCGAACTCGCCCGCCTCGTTCTGGCCGTCAATGTCCATGGGACGCTCTCCATTTTTAATAGCCTCGAGCTCTTGCTCTGCTTCCGCGGGTCGCTTTGCCATAGTGAAAGGGAGTGCTGCGTGTGTTGTGGTGGTGTGTTGGGCAATGTCGCAAAAAAAAAAAAGTGGCACAGGTTGGAATTGGAAAATGGACTTTTTGATCGGCCGATAAGCGGCTTATCGGTCACTAGCCACAGCAGCCCCTCGCAGTGGCTCGCGGCTTGGCAACCACGTACACGCTGCAGCCACGAGCGCTACCCCATGATACCCAATTGCATCCCAGCTAGCACTCGGTCAACAGAATCGACTTCAGCTCCTCACACCCACAACCCCTTTGGCCCTTGAAACCCTCCATCGCGTAAATCCGTTCCGACCACGGCGTTACGAGTCGCAACTCCAAGGATCGGCCCGTCCACCCCTTTCGACGCGTGCGCGCTTCCAGCTCACGTCGCTGCCGATTGCATACCGCCAAACACGCCAGCCATGGACGAATACTCGAGTCAGGCGCCTGTTCAGGACGCATACCCACCACCCATGGAGCCACAGTCGGAGCAGCCGCAGCAGCCGCAGCAGCCGCAGCCAGAGCTATTGCAGCCCGAGCCTGCGGCCGTCGACCGTCAGGAGGCGCAAAAACACGTGGACCAGCCCTTGGATAATGCCGACGACAGCATGGCCAGTACCGTTACCGCGGCCACTCAACCGCCGCTGCCAGATGTCAGCCAGCCCGACAGCCTTAACAACAGTCCTTCTCCATACACAAACGAGTCTCACCGACCGTCAACGTCATACTCCGACACCGCCTATCAATACACAACGCACAATGGCTCGCGCTTCAACACATCCTCGGACGCCGACACGCCTCCGCGACATGGCTACTACGACGCCAACAGAGAATCACACATGGGACAGTCGCACTCGCGGCCGAGTTCACAGATGGGACGATACCCGACTTCAGAGGGCGGCGCGCGGTCCAACTCATACCAGGAGCAACGGAACACGCAGCAACAACAGCAAGAGGCGGCCAAGAATGCCAGTGTCGTCATCAAGGTCGGCATGGTCGGCGATGCACAAATTGGAAAGACCAGTCTGATGGTCAAGTACGTCGAGGGCAGTTGGGATGAAGACTATATCCAAACATTGGGTGGGTCACACAGTGCTTTTTCCACCTGCACATTCTGACAGACGCAGGTGTGAACTTTATGGAGAAGACCATCTCAATCCGGAACACTGAGATCACCTTCTCCATCTGGGATCTAGGTGGTCAGCGCGAATTTGTCAACATGCTGCCATTAGTCTGCAACGACGCCGTTGCGATACTTTTCATGTTCGATTTGACACGGAAGAGCACCCTCAACTCTATCAAGGAGTGGTACCGCCAAGGGCGTGGTTTCAACAAAACTGCCATCCCATTCCTGGTTGGCACCAAGTACGATCACTTTGTCAACTTCCCGCGTGAGGAACAAGAGGAGATTTCTAATCAGGTGCGTATTGTGACTAAGCCTAAAAATATCAGGAGACTGACAATATTCAGGCCAAGCGGTTTGCACGAGCAATGAAGGCTAGTCTCATCTTCAGTTCAACAAGTCACAGCATCAATGTGCAAAAGGTACGAAATATCACCTCCTAGTGCCAGGCTTTTGCTAACATTCTCCAGATCTTCAAGATCGTACTCTCGAAAGCCTTCGACCTCAAGTGTACTATTCCCGAGATAGAAAACATCGGCGAGCCGCTTCTCCTCTATCAGGCCGTCTAGGCGCCGGACCGAAGAGTCAGACCCAGGACAGAAGGGACGCGGATGAACCTATCTGAAGGGCAGATGGGACGCGTCTTTTATCGGAACGTTACCATGAGCGAATGACTTTCATGATTGATTTGCGTGGGATTGCATGGCTCGGCGATTGGAGCAAGGTGATATATATACATGGCGGGGAACAAAACCGGCGTTCTTCTGCATTGTATTCGCGGAGGCGCCAGTAGGATCTGGAGCCATGAGTGCCCAAGGGTCAAAGGATTCCGCGTATGAATCGCGCTAGATGCGCAGCTTCACAGCATATACTTGGTGTAATGTCGTATTGTGCAAATACACTACTTGATACGATTTGTTCACGTGACTTTGGAAGCAACACATACGGCAAGTTTAGGCGAATGACGTAAGCTTCCGTAACTAAAAGTTGCAGCGATCTTCAAAGCGACTGCGACGAACAAGTCTACAGCATAATCACCCTACGCGCGCGAACAGACAGACGATACCGCTTTAATCTCGCCAAGCAAAAATTCAATCGACGTCCGAAAAAACTGCAACGCGACGTACTACATTAGCACCAGTGTTTTCAAGAGCCCTGTCCAGCTTGTGTATAGCAAATCTGAATACGCGACTGCGACAAGCGGCAAAACCTTTGGTTCCACAACCGCAATGGTATTACCATCCATAGCCCTCCCAGGGCAGCTCCTCGGGAGCATAGAAAAGTACTCGCCCGGTCCCGGAACGCACATTCACGAATCGCAAATCTACGCCTCAATAGCCGGACCCGTCATCTCTTTACACTCGCCGTCGTCCAAATCCACCAAACTGCCCGCCCTCGTCTCCATAACGCGCCTGCCCACGTCAACAGACCCCGGTATCTTGGGCCCCAACTCCGGTGGCGGCGTTCCCCTCCTACCCACCGTATCCAGCACGGTGCTGGTGCGCATAACACGGTTGGGCCCACGTTTCGCATCTTGCGAGATTCTCGTCGTCGACGACGCCGTATGCCGCGAAGCGTTCCTCGCGCAGATCCGACGCGAAGACATTCGCGCAACAGAAAAGGACAAGATCAAAATCGAGGAGAGTTTCCGTGTTGGCGATCTGGTGCGCGGCACCGTGATAAGTTTGGGTGATAGTGGCAATTACTACGTCGCGACTGACCGCAATGAGCTGGGCGTTGTGCTGGCGAGGAGCGAGGAGGGAAGGGTCATGCATCCAGTTAGTTGGAAAGAGTTTAGGGATCCGGTTAGTGGGAAGGGGGAGTTGAGGAAGGCTGCGAAGCCGTTCTGATGAGGGGTGGGGAAATGGTATGGCGTGGTGCGAGGGGATGCCGAGGAGAGGAGATGGAGACGGAAGGTTCAGAAGAAGATACCCAAGGAAAAAAAGAGAGCGGTTCTGTAGAGGAGAGACAGACGCCCCGTACCCTGTGTACACGACCACGACGCATAAATTCGCAGAATTCCATCACGTTGCGCATCTTTGCTACGGAAATCGTCATGTCCCATGTCACACCCCAAATCCGTTCAAACACACGCCACCTTTGACAATCAAGAAAGCTATCGAGATCCATAACGCATCCATTCGTTTTCTCAAGTTCATATACATATATATATGTTGGCCTACCGGTGTCCCATGCTACATCAACAACCCACCCCATTCATCCCAAGCATGCGCATCCCATCCTCAGCCATTTGCATGCACAGAACTTGACCCCCCACCTCCACCTCCACCTCCACATAACACATCTTCACCATGAGCTATTTCGAGCAATAGGAAGATGCGACACCCCGAGTCCACACCCCCCCATCCCGTCCCGTCTCGTCTCGTCTCGTCTTGTCTCGGCTTAGAAAAGTAACATGAAGGCGACGCCGGTGTTTCACATGGTCTAGTCATATTGCATGCATGCAAGCACACACCTTCTCTCCCTCCCTCACAACCTACACATCAACGGAACGTACCGCTTTCTCTCGCTTATTCACTTATACGGTAAGTTTTGGGCTACAAGTCGGCGACGTCGACGTCTGAAAGAGAGTTTGAGAGGAGGGGGGGGGGGATGAGGTGGGAACTTTAAGGTTTCGCTTCACGGTGATCTTGCGCCTCGGGGAGGTTCAATTATTACGACGACGACAACGATAATGATGATAATGACGGATGAGAAAATAGTGAGAGGGGCGCAAGAAAACACAGAATTCATGTGGATCAAGGAAAGTGACAAATGAGTTTGTGGAGCTGAGCTGAGTTGAAAATTTGAAAATTTGGAAATTGGAATACAAATGATTTGCCAGGATGAAGCTTGTTCCTATCTTTTTTCTTTTTCCTCAGACTATCACTTGGGTTTCCGTGATCACCTTTTTTTCATAGGGCTAGGATATGCACATGTACTTGAGGACTATTGCTATGCAACAGGTGAAAAGACGCGAGTTTTGTAAGATTTGTGGTATCAAAAATTGGCTGCAATGCCGAAATGCAAGAAGTGGCTTTGTTTGAGGTATACAATACGTTTTGCGTGACGCTCTCGCTGTACGATAGAAGATAACACGACACGGAGAAGAATGCGTGGCTTGTCCAAAAGGCCAAAAGACGCTAATATGAGTTTCCCTAGATGAACACAACAAAATGAATCGTCGCAAAAGATCCTTTTGGTTAATGATCTTTTTCCCTTTGTTTCCTTTCCCATCTCTTCCTTTCCAGTATATTGCAAACTGGTTCTTCACTTGTCTCTCCCTTTTTGGAGCCCCGTTGCTGTGAAGTGGCCAGAAAGAAGAACAGCGGAGCATGAGCGGATTGTACGCTGTAAATGCTCGCCCAGGACGCCGAAAAACTCCAGTCATGATAATGGGATACGCTAGCGTCTCCGTACTGGTCTCCAGGGCAGTTTCTTGAGTTTGTTGCCATGGTCGACCGCAGCTCGACAACATGGACGGTGGCTGTCCAGTACCATGTCTTCCGACGCTCATCCCGAATCTTACAATGCTTGCGTATTCACAAAGCATACAGCATGTATTCACCACTCTTGAGTGATACACATGCCGTCTACAACACACCACCAGGTAGAGGTGTCCCCCTATTCTGGCTTCCCCAACCAAAGCTCTCCGTCTGAGGGTTCACAGGCCGTACGTCGTTCCCGCCCACGGTACTGACATGGCCTTCTTGTGGTGCTGCATGCTTCCTAAGCATGAACATTGGCTTCCGGCCTTCCTTGTCGAGTTGCTTGAACAGTATCAACGGCCTTTCGTTCAGTCCCAAACATCGTTCTTGATCGCCGTGTACAATGTACAGCGCATACTGCCGCCAGTCTGCCGTAATGTTGTATTTCTTGAGCGCAACGGGGAGCACCTTGTGACATGGGTCGTCGATTGAGACACGGAAAGACTTGAATATCTCGACTTGCGGGTTGGTGGATGGCGTTGATGCGGGGTTGGAGGTAGAAGCGTTCATTGAGCTTGAGCCACCAGAGAGGGGTGGATCGCGATCATCGGGGTTCGGTGTTGGAGCGGCATTGTTTCGCATAGGTCGGGAGGATAACGGTGCGGGAGTAGCGCGGGGATCGCGATTGCGATCCGATACGGCAGTGGATTCGGAAGCCCATGTGTTTGTTTGACTCCAGCCAGTGTTGGTGTCATGGTCGTGGTTGCCCCGGGGTATGTCGCGGTTGTATTGGCGATTCTGGGCTTGTGTGTATGCGGGTGAGGTGGGCGAGGGTTGGGCGATGGAATTGGGCGACATTTGAGGACCGCCACCTCCAAGGGATGCTGTGAGGTGTGAGGAGGCTGCGACGGCTGCTGCTGAAGGATCCAACGAAGAATGGTCGACAAGAGCGCGATGCTCTTGGACGGTTGGAGAGGGGTTCTTTGGCGCGGAACCAAGGAAAAGCTTCTTGGTGGAGAACTTACGCGACAAACTGCTTCCACCGGATCTCTCCTGGGTTGCTGGTGGAGAGGTAAGAGAGTGCTCGTGGGGAGTTGGGAGCGGCTGGCTGTCTTTCAACATGCGCACCAATGGTAGTATCTCCTCCCGCAAGCGCTTGTTCTCGTCTATGACGCGGCTGAGGTCTTCCCTGAGGTGCCGCAGCTCAGATTCGGCGGTATGTATGCGCTCGTCGCGGGCCTGGACGACGCGAATGACCTTTGCGAAGTCGTCCTGTGTGGGCGGGGCTTCCTGTGCCGATGTGTCGGCAGCTGTGCAAGGTTAGCGTGGTCAAAGTGTAGAGAGCATGGCGACAACAAACGCACATAGGGGAACGTAGTCGTCTGGGTCCATGGGCACATTCTGGCGTATCTTGATGTCATAGACGGCCTTGAGAATGGTGAGACGGTGGCCCACACTGCCCACGCCCAGCTCCTTCAGCTCAGCATGTTGTAGGGCAGCTAACACATCGCCCGTGATGCCCTCGTCTGCGGACATGTCATTAGCATACAGCACCTCGCCGCGCCATAGGCTAGGCTACCTACTAGCAAAGGTGTCCGAGTACTGCTCCAGGCCTAGGTCGGCTATGAAGTCGGCCGTCTGGTCCTCATTCCACTCCATTATGTGCCCCGTCGGGCTGCTCTTGCTGTCGTGGGAATGGGTAAAGGTGGTGGGGGTGTGCTCGGTGCTCAGCGGGCCTGAGCTGGTGGGCGAGCTCTCGTACTCTTGGGGCAAGGTCGGGCTAGATATGGCCTGGCGCTCAAACTCGTCGTCGGCATCCGAGTCCTCGTGGTATTTGGTGGTGTAGGCCATGGCGGGTGACGTCGCAGCGTGTCCGAGGGTTGGCAGAGAGTGGAGGTCGGTGATGCTGCCAAGCCCTCCTCAGCAAGCTCGTGGAGGGACAACGTCTGTGTTATCGATGGCGGCAGGGCGCTAAACTCGAGGCCGGTCCAGAGCTCTGCTGGGAGGCCTGGTTGCGTCGATTGGGGCACCCTGTCTGAAACGAAGCGAGATTAAGACGGCGTGTTTCGTCGCCAGGCGGGAGCAAGTCGCGAGTGCAGGCAAAGTCTCAGATACACAGCATGCGGCGGAGCTGTGCCTGAGGGTTAAGATGTCGTGGCCAGCGTGTAGGCGCCTTGTCGTCAAGGCCTAATGGGGGAGAGCGCGTAGCGTCGGGGCTGCGATGCACCTTGCAGGGAAGAGGGACGCGGGCGGGCTGTGCATTCGACCGTGCGAGGAAGCCAGGAAGAAGAAGAAAACGACGACGACGACGACGACGATGACGACGACGACGACGACGACGACGACGACGACGACGACAACGACGACGACGACAACGACGAAAGAAGAATGCGCAGCAAGATGCCCGCAGCAGCCGCAGCACGGAATGGCAGAGAAGAATGGCGGGAAAGCAAGCGAGAGAGAAAGAAGACGCTGGCTCAGATTGCAGCAGCGTAGATTCGGGAGTCTGGGGCTGCATCCATCTGCATTGCCAATACCCAATACCCAATACCCAATACCCAATACCGTCCGACAGGCAGCTCGCAGGCTAACCGAAGCCAATGCGGGTAGGACGTCCGTGCTGGCTTCTACCTGGCAGAAGCTTGGGTGCTTGGGTGCTTGGATCCAATATTGCGATAAAGTATGCAGGTACCGAACAACACCACTCCTAAACTGTAGCACCCCCCATCAATTAGACACGTTGACCCCAGAAACAACTTGCCACAAATATCCGCCCATCTTTGTTGCGTTTGGCCGCAACAAACTCAATACTGTATTCCCCCTGCTGCACCACCTGCCCGCTTCTCCCCCTCTTGGAACATTGCCGTTCGCATCACGAGCCCGCAACGAGCCCGCAACCCACTCCCGGTAAACCATCGCACAACTGCACGCGACCTCGGGATCTTCACCGCCAACGTTAAACTAGACCCTATTCCCGGCAATCCCGTTGCGAATACGGTTACTTCCGCCCGCCGCACCTCACCACGTGAAAATAAAAGCTGTCATCATCCCTACGGTACGACATCCGACATAGTCCCTAGCACCGAAAGCACAACCCCACTTGCGCCCACAACCCACGCGAACAGGATCAGCAACTACTGCCACCTTGGAAGTTGACCCGGTATTGGAATTCAACGTCCCTTGACTCTTTGACTCTCTTTTCCCATCTTTTATGGATTCGTTTGCCGTTACCGACATTGCGCCTTGCTCGAAGTACCGCCCGACAGACTCCTTTTCTCCATGCGACATTAATACCCGGATGATAATACTCCTTTCTCCAAATAACGTCTAACCTTCGATCCGACGTGCTCCTTTCCCCTGCTGAGCCACCAATATCACCATCCGCCTCCTTTTCTCCAGAACCCACCGACCACTTTACATACGACTAAACAATGTCCGACACCACCATCCCCATTACTACCCAACAAGCCCAATCCGGCATCTCCCGCGACCTGCGCAACAACATCTACTCCGCCCTCCTCTCTGGCCCCGGCATCCGCAACATCGAAGCCACTCTCGACGAATCGCTGCGCTCGACAGGCTTCAAAGACGCCCTGCGCGCCTACATCACCGAGCTCTTCCGCTCCGGTCAAGCCACCACATGCGAAGAAGCCCGGAACCTGGCTATGCAGCGCATTCGTGAGCAAACGCGCCACCTAGAAGGAAGCGCAAAGAGCAGCAATGGACTAGGAGCAAGCGGAGGCGGTGAACAACGGACCAATGGCGATGGAGAAGATGGCATTGACGTCAATTTGAGGATTCCCAAGACGGCCATTGACGTAGGTGCTAAGACGGTTATGAAGGAGTTGGAGAAGGTGTGTGAGATTACTTATGAGGGTGATAACTGATTGATCTGTCGCTCCCCTTCTTCTGTTACCAAACAATCCCTTCGCGGTAACCCGTCTGCTACTGTGCGCGGTATACAGGCCGAGGTCATCCAAGCCACGCCATGATGATCAACCGCTATCCTTGGACCTTTGCATTCCGTCACTCGACATACCTGCCACCGGTCCATCAGAGAGACTAGTCCTCCCCTAACTCGTCTTGGAGCATGTTACCGTCGTTGCAACACCCATCTGGCGCTTGAACAGGGCCAAACCTAGTCGGTCGGTCTCTCGGCCTTGAACGCACGACCCACGTGACATACAGACCGCCTCTTGCGACACGTGAACCTGCAGCTTGGTGCATGTCTATAGTGTAGTCCATCTACCAGCTTGGTGCATGTCTATAGCATAGTTTATCTACCAGCTCCGTCTTTGTAGAGATCCCCGCAGCGTCATGCTTTATGCCACCAGGGTCAGCAAGTAGAACATGCTATCTCATATCACAATAAAGACAAGATCTCATGACATGCATTCTCATCCAGATACTGCTTCGTGAAAGATACTGCTGCTGATTTCTCATCAAGCGCCTTCAATTACGCGCCTCCCATCTATCTACAGCCAATCCTGCCTATTTATGCCGTATGATGGTGCGAGAGAGAAAAAGGAAACCCATCCGTCATAAGCCCATATGGACCTTCTGTCATTCATTCACAGACCAATCCCAACTTCTTCTAGTTGTACAGGTCCTCGTCCTCACCACCAGCACCGAATGTGTTTTGGTCACCGCCTGTCGCAGCATTGTCGGCGTCGGGGAAGCGGAAGAAGCTTGAACCGCCAGAGTTCTTCATTGATTGTGCGAAAGCCTCGTACCGGCGGATCTCGACATCGGTGACGGAGCGACGAGCAGAGCGCATAGCCTCCTCGAAGTGGGCCTTGGTGAGCACAGGTACGGGGTCCTCCTCGTCCACCTCCATGTCAACATCCTCACCAGCAGCCTCGCGAGCCTTGCGGCGCTCAATGTCGATCGAAATGGACTGCTTGATGGCGAGCTTCACGGCACGCTGGGTGACGAAACCAAGATCGGCACCAGAGAATCCGTGAGTGTTCTGGGCAATGAAGTCGATGTCGACGTCGTCGGCGACAGGAGTCTTGCGGAGCTGAGCCTTGATGATGCTGGCACGCGATGCAAGATCGGGCAGAGGAACGTAGACAAGAGTGTCCAGACGACCAGGGCGGCACAGAGCATTGTCGAGCTGCTCCGGTCGGTTGGTGGCACCAATGACGAAAACGTTCTTCTTCGATGTCATACCGTCCATCTCAGTCAGAAGCTGGTTGACAACACGGTCGGAAGCACCGCCAGCATCTCCTTGAGATCCACCACGAGACTTGGCAATGGAGTCCAACTCGTCAAGGAAGACGACGCAAGGTGCGGCTGCACGAGCCTTGTCGAAGATGTCACGGATGTTGCTCTCAGACTCACCGAACCACATGGAGAGCAGTTCAGGGCCCTTGATGGAGATGAAGTTGGCCGCACACTCGTTGGCGACAGCCTTGGCAAGAAGCGTCTTACCAGTACCTGGGGGACCGTAAAACAGCACACCTCGCGATGGGGACATGCCGAACTTGAGGAACTTGTCTGGGTGGTCAACGGGATATTGCACAGACTCAATGAGCTCGCGCTTGACCTCCTCCAGACCACCAATGTCCTCCCACCGGACGTTGGGAACCTCGACAACAGCAACCTCACGGAGCGCTGATGGGTTGGATACACCAAGAGCGAAGCGGAAGTTCTCCATGGTGACACCGAGCGAGTCGAGCACTTCGGCATCGATGGTGTCCTCGTCCAGATCGATCAAATCCATCTTCTCACGAATCTGCTGCATGGCAGCCTCAGAGCAAAGCGATGCCAAATCCGAACCAACGTAACCGTGGGTCTCCGCGGCAATGGTCTGTAGGTCGACATCGTCACCGAGCTTCATGTTCTTGGTGTGAATCTGCATGATCTCGAGACGGCCGGTAGGGTCGGGAATACCGATGTCAACCTCACGGTCGAAACGTCCGAAACGACGAAGGGCGGGATCGATGGAGTTGGGGCGGTTGGTGGCGGCCATGACGACGACGTTGGAGCGAGCCTTCATACCGTCCATGAGGGTGAGCAGCTGCGAGACAACACGGCGCTCGACCTCGCCGTTGGTCTTCTCACGCTTAGGTGCGATCGAATCGATCTCATCAATGAAGATGATGGCCGGGGAGTTCTTCTCCGCCTCCTCAAATGCCTTTCGCAGATTCGACTCTGACTCACCAGCCATCTTGGACATGATCTCGGGACCGTTGATCAGGAAGAAAAAGGCACCGGTTTCGTTCGCGACGGCACGAGCCATCAGCGTCTTACCGGTACCGGGAGGACCGTACATCAGGATACCACGCGGGGGCTTGATACCGATGGACTTGAAGAGCTGAGGATGCCGCAGTGGCAGCTCAACCAACTCTCGGATCTGTGCCATCTGCTTTCGGCAGCCACCAATGTCGTCGTAACCGACCTCATTGAGGTTGCCCTCCTCGTCCTCACGCTGGATTGGTTCGCCCTCGCAGTGGATAACTGTATCTTGCGCGACAATGCCAAACTCGGGTGGGTCGACCTCAACGACCTTGAACTCGACTTGTCGCATACCACCGCGGGCTGTGAAAGTGTCGCCTTGACGGACTGGTCGGTACGCTTCGCGGAAGTATGGGGCAAGAAATACGTCGAACAGCGATCCGGTGATGCCCTCGACGGTGTCTGCGATGGGTAGTACTGCGATGCGCTTGGCCTGTGGTGAAAGTTAGAATCGAGTAAAAGTGCACAGCTTTGGTAGAGGAACGTACGTATTTGATGTCGGGGCATGGGTGGATGGTGATAACGTCGCCGTGCTTGACCCGCAAGTTGTGGCGAACAACACGGTTTATCCGCGCTGAGCCATCATCGAGATCGTCGTCTGCGAGTACGATGAGGACCGTGTCCTTTCGCTTCTTGCCCTTTACGAGGACTGTATCACCGCGGAAGAGCTGGAGAGTCTCCATGGTGTTGTTTGAGAGAGCGATGATTGAGTTGTCATCGTTGACGGCATCGGTGACACTGGTAGAGTCAGTATTGACATGTGCCTGTGTTCATTGATATACTCACATCAGAGAGTTGGGCTTCTTCTTCTTCTTGAGAATGGCGGTCGCGGTCTCATCGGTCTGTGACGGGTCAGTAAGGGCCGCCTCGGAAAGGCGTTTGGTCATGCCTACATCCTTGGGCTCAGCGCCGTCGGGGTTTCTGCGTCTTCATTAGTATTCCCTCGATTTCGGAGATGGTGGCAAAAACGTACTTTGAAAGATCCGGCTTCGGCTTGGAGTGATCTGGTTCAGCCGACATCTTGCTGGCGTGTCTATGTGTTGTGCTGCGGGGGTTGCTTTTCAGGTACAAAGAGCGACAGTTGAAGCAGCAGCGCGATTGTAGAGGGTATCAGTGAGTGGGGGAGACTAGGATGGAGTTTAGATGACCTTGGGTGTTTGGGGCGTGATGGTTTAAGTAAGTTGGAGCTTGAACAGCGGTGATCTCACTGCTCGAGCTAGCTCAATGTTGCCTTCGGGTCCGTGCTCCTTCCGCCGCAACATTGGAAGTTGCTGGAAACGCTTAGACAGGCGGACCTAATAAGAAACACTGTGTCCACTGCACCCTCCATTGTATCCCGCCGCCCCTTAGAAGCGCGAGTCGGTCCAATCACTCTCACCCCCTGTCACTATTTGCAGTACCCGACTGAGACCGGCGCTGTTACGCGGCCGCCTGGAGCCTGCTGCAGCCTCATCTGCGCCACGAAGAAGGGAACGCCAAGAAAGTCATCGATATCGGTCCTACGGTCGCTTGCGATAGGTAAACCTGGCAGTCTTCAACCAACCGGCGAGGTACAACAACTGGACGTGCGCCCTCTCACTTTTGCCTTCACGCTAATAGTCATCGACGGTGTGGCTTTACTACAGACAAAACAAAAGCCTCTATTGGTTTCACGAGTCCTCATAGGGAAGCCAAATGGCCTTTAGAAGTCGATACAACATGCCGCAGTCCAGATGCCGAATACACCGATGATTTGCTGTATGGCGAAGGTGTCTTGAGCCATGCGTATTTGCTGCACGTACTTGAACCGGACATCACCATCTTCGCAATAACACGGAATAGATATCTCGCTCCCATCATACAAAATCTGTCATGATGCCTTGCAGTACGCCTTCATTCCTGTTTCTCTCCACGAAAATCCAAGCACAGACAAAGATGCACGGGACCGCCATAAAGTACGGGGTCGGCTCTGACATTTACTATGGAATGATTGCCCAGACATATGCAACTACGGTCGTGGCTCCCTACTTGAACTACGGGCACCGTGGTAGTGAAGTCAGGATTTTCACAAGATTGTCCATGGCTCTTAGTCTTTCTTCGTTTACTCTTGCATCAGATGCGGAACCATTTTTTAGTCCTCGTAAGGCGCCCATGACGATGCGGAACCGGTCTGCTTGGGCAATTGCATGCGTAGTACATATTAACACTTCGTACTATAGCCTCTCAATCATACGGTCGACAGCAAGGTTCTATCGACGTTCAGTGAGCCATTGGTTTGTCTCTATCCAGACTTGTTTTGTGGCTGCTGGGATCGTAGTACTATTAGCACTGTTGACTCCGGCGTATATGGCATCCCATATGGAGAATGCCGTCTTGAGATCGCCTGAGAAGTCGAGTGATTGTGGAAAGTAGCGCGTGGAGGCAGCCTCGACGACGCGGATCTTAGTCTCCTCTGCTGTGGGGTCCGCATCGTTACTGAGCAGTTCGTCAAGATAGGACTTGACGGCAATGCTGAGTGCGCAGTTGTTAGGCAGCAGGAATGGTAGCCTGATGAATGTCAGCGTGCTGGATCAGATGATCAATACCCCCTACTTACTGCATGGTTAGTGATGATAAATCAATGTGTCGGTTGGCGCAGCCGGACATGAACAAGTGTGTGACGGCTACTTCGACGAGTTCTCGTAATGTTTGGCGGACGACGTTGATGATGGAGTTATATCCCAGAAGATGTTGGCTAAGCGGACCAGTAAAGCCAATCGGCCGGTGGTGCAGAATACCAAGGCCGGCAACGCGAGATACCAGCATATTTGAGTTCTTGTCCTTTGCTGTGGACTTGTCAGTCATGCAGGTATTCACATTAGTCAGTGTACATACTGCTGCCACGCATTGGTGCGCCGTTATACGTGGGAAACATGGTAATTTCTGGGGTGAGAAGACCCATGCGAAGCAGTTCCACTGCAAGCACGGCTGCTTCTTCATGCTCTGGCTTGCCCTTAAGGCCGGCAATGACGGCAGCTAGAACTTTGCCCCACTGAGTAAGATTGTGTGTCTTAACGTCCACGTACTCACGTAAAGCGAGGAAGCGCCATATTGAGTTGAACAGGATTTCGGTGGATGAGAGTACGTTCTTGGGGTCCTTCTTGGTGACGGTTCTAGCAACAAAAACAGCATCTTGCAATGACAAGATGGCCGCACCGAGGGTTCCGCAATCCTGGGGTTCACGTTAGTACCGAATGTGAGCTGGGTTGCGCTACCACATGCCTTGTGTTGCCCAACAGCATCCGTGAAAGTAGCTTCCTTCACGTTCCACGTGTCAACGATCGATGGTGCTTGTGCCTCGGAGACATGGATAGTAGTCGGAGCTTGTTTCCGGCTTGGATCAAGCGAAAACCAGTTGGTCTGTTTCAGTCCATTGTGTCGGTACCAGTTGTGTAACGAGCTGGAGATCAAGTTTACGATAGTGGTACGTAGCGGAATTAGCTTGGAGCTCACGAGGCTCCTGTACTCTGGTGATTCTCCTCCATCCATGGGAGGAACCTCAAATATCGAGCCGCTTGCACGCCATTGAAGAACACGTGAGCTAATGAGGCCTCTTGACATGTAGTGGAAAATCTCGTCTGGCAATCTTTGACCCAAGTACTGAACTGCATCGTTTGGGATTGAGGCTTGATTTTGAAGTTCGATCTTTCCATCACCCGTATACACAGGGTGGTTTTTCACAGCCATACGTGCTTTTTGGTACATGGTGACATATTCTTTTCCAGAGGGTGGAACATCATTGTTGCTGATGACGACTGAGTAGCCGGATTGGCCATTGCTCATGATCATCTTGATAGCACCGTATGGCTTCAACAACTCTGCTCTGTTTGGTGCATCCAATACGGGAAGTGTGGGTAGGAATGGTGTTCCAGCAAGTAGGCATGTATCTAGAAAGATGTCGTCTGAAATCTGGGGGGCGCCGACGAACTTGGAAAGGTCGGCTACACACTTCTCTCGCCGTACGAAGCTGAACTGCCGCGCTTCAAAGTCCCACGATGTGATGATTTTGGTGCACTCGAAGATGAAAGTGTCTGACGACGCGGCGACCGCATGGACGAATTCGTTTTTTTCTAGGTATGCCAGCTACACATTGTTAGCCACTGCCGTTTCCCCAGTAGTCACTCTATTACCTGGGCCCACGCACTGTATGGTGCGACCATCCAGCGGATCTTTTGCTCAGTGAGGATGGACTGCAGTGCGCGGAAGAGATCTTCTGGTGTTACATATGCTGAGACCGGTCAGCACATTATCTAACTGTTGTTCTTAATTTGCCATACTTGACTCCCCGAACTTGGTTACCGAAGCTTCGGCCTGGTGGCTGTCGTACAGATTCCATGCATCAGCGTTAACGGTCGCTTCTGCTGTCTTATGTCCAAATGGATTCCCTTGCTTTGAGATGTCCAGTCCACTGAAAATGAAGTATGGCTCGATATCGAAACTGCGGAAAAAGCCCAGGTCTTCCTTGACGTGTTGCGTCAAGGCCAGCGGAAGGCCTCCGAGTGCGGGGACGAGGGGCTCCTTTGCGCGAGGATGATTAAGAATGCGTTGATTGAGATATTCGGCGGCTTCAATGCCTACACGGCTGCCGCGCAGCTGTTCGACGTCGCCCAACTCGCTGAAGGCGGTCGTCCATTGCGCGAAGTCGCGGATCATGGTGCCAGTCGCGGGTGGAATTGCCAATGAGGCTGTAAGAATGAGTGGTGGACAGTAGCGAGAAGCGTATCTATTTGAAGTTGAAAATTATGTGGCGATACTGGTTTGCCCTCACTGTAACTGGGGTGTCAGGGGATATAGGTGTAATGTTTGCGGGGCGTTGAGTAGGGAAATTGGGAGCTCCGACGCAGCTCCACGCCTTGGCGTCCAACGTTCCAATGTTAGAATCCCTGATCAGCCGGGCACTAGCTCAGGTACGGCGCACGATTGCCCAAGTGCATGGCGTGTTGCCGGGAAGACGCAAGACAAACGAGCAGTGCGCCCTGATTGAGGTAGTCTAGATTCCACCTTCGTGTAAAGTTGCATTACGTTGACGGCTTTCTGTTGCCCGCGCTTAATTCAACATCGGCACTCTTGCCCCTCACTTGCCTTATCTCCAACCACCCCTCCGTCTTCGAATTTCAACCCTCATTCAACATGTCTCACCTCGCTGATAAGCAAGATGCTATCCCTGTGATTGACGTTTCCAATCCATCCGAAGAAGTCGCTCAGCAAGTGCTTGAAGCAGCCTCAAAGAATGGCTTTCTCTACATCAAGAATGACGGCGCAATCATCCCACCTCAAGATATTGATGACATGTTCAGACTAGTAACATACGACCAACCCATCCATCCAACCAAAAAAAGCCTAACACAAACAGAGCAAAGACTTCTTCGCTTCTCCCAAAGAGCAAAAAGCTGAATATGCAATCCACTCCGACAAGGCCGGAGGCATAAACCGGGGATGGGTAACCATGCAAGGCGAGTCACTAGATCCCCAAGGACAAAAGGTAATTCAAAATCTCGCGCCCTTCTCAGGATATTCTAACAACTCCCGTTTCAGCAAGGCGACCCAAAAGAAGCCTTCAACATCGCTCCACCCCAACCCACCCTCCAACCACTGCCCTCTCCCCTCTCCACCTCAATACCCCTGATATCGCGCTTCCAAACATCCTGCCACACGCTCTGCACACGAATCCTCTCTTTGCTCTCCATGGCTTTTCAGATCAGCGAACCAGACTACTTCAGCAGGAGACACGACCAATCTCTTGGGCCTTCCGGCAGTATATTCCGTCTGCTATACTACCCGAGAACTTCTCCACAGCAAGGAGGAGAAGGGGTGCAGAAGATGAGTATACGTGCGGGCGCGCACTCGGATTACGGTAGCTTGACTTTACTGTTTCGTCTCCCAGGCCAACCAGGTTTGGAACTGTTCACGCAGAATGGAACGTGGACCCCGGTACCGGTGAACCCTTCTCCTGATACGTTTCCATATCCTCCAATTCTGGTTAACATCGGCGATCTACTGTGCTACTGGACAAATGGGCTCCTCAAATCGACTGTCCATCGCGTATCGTTTGAGGGCGGCGACGGCGAAGAACGGTATAGTATGGCGTATTTCTGCCATCCGCTTGATGAGGCGCGTTTGGATGCTGTGCCTAGTCGGTTGATCGAGCAGTTTGGGCGTGAAAGGAAAGGGGAAAAGGAGTTGAAGAGTCAAAGGAAGAGGCTAGGATTGAGTGAGCGCGGAGATGATGCAGATGAGGTTATGACTGCAAAGGGTCATTTGGAGAGGAGATTGAAAGTCACGTACGGGGTTTGAAGTGGCTGTACTGGACACAGTAGAAGAGACGGCATGTATGAGACAGAGCAGGAAAGGGAGTGAAAGAACCAGACATTGCAGTTTTCAGAACGCCTAGTGTATGCGTATGCTACCTAGAACACCTTCGCTATGCAACCCGTTTCTATAACGCTTGATACAAAAAAAATCGGAGAACACCACCGGCACAAATGTGCCCTTCACATATACACATCACAATTTCTTTTCTTCATCCTCTCTTCTTTCTTCCCGCTCTTCCCGTCATACTATCACCACCAACATCCCTCACAACGCCAATCCCCTCTACAGCCACACTCTTCTCCTGTACCGTACCACCAAGCTTCCGAATCATCTGCTCCCTTGCCTTCGCCGCGCCTGGCGAGTCCCAGCCCAGCTCTTGACTAGGCTGGCACTCCTCTACTAGCACGACGTTTTCTTCACTGCCATCTGCAAGTAAATTTCCCGAACTATCTCCTCCGGCTGATGCATTCGAACGCGCAGACGTTGCGCGGCCCAGTTGGCGCCGTTTCCGTGTTTTAGATGCAGTCTGTCCGTCTGCAGACGCAGGCGCAGTTTTGCGGTTGGCGCGGAGTTGAGCTAGGATAGATGAGTAGTCCTTTTCTTCCTCTGCTTCCTTTTCTTTGGGCGGTTCTTGCGGCACCGTCGGCTCGGCAATGGGCGGGATGACAGGGTCTGGGGTTGTTACCGGGTTTAAAGGCTTTGTTGTGGCTTTGTCTCGGCCGTGTTTAGATTTGCGGGGCATGGGCGCAATGAGGGACTCTGCGGATGAGCTTCTGGTCCGTGAAAAGGGTTTGGAGTTTTCGGAGGAAGTTGAAGGACGGCGCGGGGAATTGGCGCTGGTTTCCTGAAGGGGAAATGATGCTGCGCCATCGAATCCGCTGATGCCAGATTCGTCATCGTCGCGGTTCAGGCTGTTCGTGTTGTCACTGGGACGCGCGGACGGATCGGTTGTTGCCATGGAAGAGGCATCCGCAGACTGTGCAAGATCAAGAACACCAGGCCGTTGAGGCAGTTGTTGCCATGGTTGCTTCGTCACGATCTTCGGAGCTTGCGGTTTCTCGTGAGTTTTGGCAGGACCCTCGGATAGTGGCGCAGTAGGCTCATGTACTTGAGGCTGAGCTCTCTGCTTAGGCTTCTGTGGCTGGGCGGTCTTGTTCAATTGGTACTCGGCATACGACTGCAATCGTCCATTACGCAGACATTCCCATAGCCACTTGGCATGGACAGCCGGTATCCGCTTGTCCGTCGCGAATTTGAGTTTCGGCGAGTTCACAGTTGGAGGATTGCAGATCACAACCGAGGTCTTTGCCGATAGTTGCTCATCGTACGAGGCGCCTGTCGCCATTGTCAGACCATCTCAGTAGACGCGGATTCATTCACATACCCATTAAGGTGATGACCTTGGTCACATGTAGTAACTCAATGCCGGAAAACCCCGTTGAGTTGATGGTCAAGCCGGAGAACCCTAGCAACGTCAGCACCAACAAGGGTTTTGTGGGGCACAAACATACCACTGATGCTTAGCCTTTCGAAAGGCCGACTTAACACATCTTCTGCGGGGTCCACAAGACGCTTGCTATATAGACACTTCTCAACCCACCAATTGGTGACCAAGGATATGTAGGATCCGGCATGATCCGGAAGTGCCGTCAGGTCAGCCTCAGCGTCATGCGGTATTACAAAGTAGCCTCGCCTGAGTGCGTCCAATGAGAGATTGTTGAGGTCAATTGCACGTATGACGCGAGCTCCATTGCTCTCCAAATGCTGCCGTAAAATACTTGTCTAGTGGATGTCAGCAAAGTCTAGAATGTGCAGGTGGGGAATGTTGAACCTTTTCGGTGTCAAAGCCATGTGGACATACGATCCGACCTTGGAAAATACCATGATGCTCTGGAGCTTCGTCAAGTTGCGGGAGCAGGGGTAGCTCGTGGGCATGTGCAGGGCCTACAGGGTTTGCATTTGTAAACGCATCGGGTTGATGAGCAGACATATCTCTGTGAGGAGACACTGGCGTCTGTGTACGCGTGCTGGCTGGCGTGCTGTTCTGCTTAGCAACAATGTCCTCAGTCCACTCGTCTTCCTCTAGCTTTTGCTCGAAGCTAGGCGCAGTAATACCCGCCCACAAAGCATCACTTTGGCTGCCTAGCTTCGTGCTTGCTGAGCGTCTCAATTTTCTTCGAAATGGGTTGAGGGCCTGGCTGGGTTCCGCATCTCGTGTGCGCTTGCCAATGGCAGGAGACATGGGCTGTCTACGGTCCCAGGCACCTTGCCCCCGCTCTTCCGGGGGGATTGTGGGGTTGTAAAGAGCCTCGTCAAGGGCCATGCCTCTTTCCAGACTCTGCTCGAGCCATTCCAGGGACACAATCTTCATCCTCCAGTTCAGAGCATGCTCGTATTTCTTTCCCGATGGAGCGGCGGCTATGAGGTGGGTGACGGATTTGGTGAGGTCGCCGTGATATTCTGCTCCGTTGACATCTACCGTCTCCTGGATGCTCCGTCTTTGGTCAGGATTATCGAAGCCAGTCAGGCATATCTTGAGGCCAAAGAAAGTAGGCATGCGATACTCCTTCTCCAGCGCAGCGACATCCAAGTCGTCGTCTCCACTCATCCATAGCTCTCTCAGCGCCTCTAGCCATTCCGGCGACAGGACCTTGACGTCGTCGCGGGACTTGGCGACATAGCGGTATTTGGCGCTGTCGGTGCTGCCCACGATGAGGTGCGTCACGTCCGATGTGAGGTCGAGTTTGATGGTTGCGCCCATCTGCGCGCCGATGGCTGCAAGTTGAGTCTACACAAAATCTTAGCGACAGCCATATACGGGGAACTGGCGGGCGGGCGTACGCGCTGCTCGGGGGCAATCGAGGTGCAGCAGAGGATGGCCCCAGCCAGGGGCAATTGGCTTGTCCCTACATCATGTGAGTCCATTTCAAGAGTAGAAGAATGCACGTTCGCGCACCATAGCCTCCATCGTTGGCATCCATTACAGTGACGGCCGCATGCGCAATCGACCGTGTCGTATGCGTAGCGCCGAGAGTCGAGAGCGCGTCGGAACTAGGCCCAGTCTGTTCTCGCACGCGTTGCGGGGAAGCCAGACAGTTGACGAGACCACGTGACTAGCCTTGCCTGTCCTGAGCACGAGCTTGTCCGTCAGGGGATCTCGCTGCTCCTTCCACTTGGCCTTGGAGACCCCAGACGATCATTCGGTTGCCACGCAAAAAAAAAGCTCTTCCTTCAGCCGAGTACCCACCACAGCCATGATGGAACGGCTCTAGGGATGGGGTGATGACGAACCGCCTCGTTCCTGACATCGCGCGTTTGGGGCTGAGTTGACAACGAGCTTTTGCTGGTGCCGATAGCGCAACCTTGAGGTTGCATCCACTCACGGTTGATGTATCTCCAGATTCAGCACCCCCAGCCGATGATCAATACTACTTCGGGAACGCATGTTTTCTTTCGACGACGCTGGCATCGTGGGACGCATTATGCTGACGCCCTGCCAATACTGGGTCAACTCGCCTTTAGACGCGTGCTATCGCGCAAGCGTGGGATGCCCGGGCAAGAAAAAACAGGACTTTTCTCCGCCACGGCTGGCTTCAGCTGCATGAGGACCACTATAGTCCAAAGACCGCGCCCCCGCATCGCTCTGATCGCACCTCGACTGCGCCATGTCCGGGTATAGGCTCGCCCGGATATGGTTGCGGCATAGCCATCCTGACGTCCATCAGGTGCGCATGCTCGCATACCACACTTGGTTCTCTTGCCATCAACGTTCCTGTTGACTGTCCGGGGCCGTCGTCGATCACAGTACCTTGCCGGGTAAGCCGCCGTGAGTCGGTCACTAGTCGCCAAACGGTTTAGAAGCAGATGGCATTTGAGATTTAACTCCTGCAGCCAGTCCTTGCAATCCCTTGGTTGCTAAACATGATGTAATGCATCCGAGCCTCCGTCCATGCAAGCCATGGCTGTTTAATGCGCTCACTGGTCGACATGTGCCTCGGGACTCTCTTCCGCGCCGATTTTTGCACTTTTTGACGCATCCATTACTCTCGGCACTATTCCTGCTGTAGAGCCCAGTTGCCCGTCCCTTACACTTTCAGTGGGCTTAGTGCTACGACCCCACCGAGCAACTGCACAGCAAGTCCGCGTCATCCGGAGGTTCCCTGCAATCGTGCCCCGGCATACCTTCGCCGTCTGTCCTGGCTTAATCTGACATACTCGCCTGTAACATGATTGCATGCTAGTTTGGGCACACCTCAAAACACTGCAGGTCCTTGTTATCCGCCGTTGTTGACCTGGCAAAACACACTTCATCATCGCCAGCACAGACGCGAAGCAACAGGGTAATCCCGCACGCTTCCGACGTACCGGCAACTTCACCGCTCCACAACACTACAGTGCCCTGTCGTGCTGATCCCCATTTACACATCATTATGCTCACCGAAGCACTTTGACCTTGTTCCTGCTTGTAAGTCCTTGCCTCATTTCCTTCACCCTGTTCAGGTCCTTTGTCTTCGTAGTGCCCAACCCACATCGTCGCTTCCCAAAGCATCGACAAGGAACGTGGTTAGGTTGCCTTGACCAAAACACTCTTTGTACCCCTCTCATGACTCTGAAGAGATGCACAAGCCCTGCTATACTCTATCTTCACATGTACACCTTCTATAAGGCACCGCGCGCCCCATGCATGCCTTTGCAAAACAACCCATCGCTTACGCCACCTGCCATTGATATATACTGACGCATCGTCGCTATGCCAGAGTACCACGCTGTATACTCTGATCGTGGCCGTTTACGTTACATACCCGACCACATAACCAGCCCCACACGATCCTACCGCGGCATCTTTCAAGGCCGTAACCGACGACCTCACCGCATCCACATTGCGCACGTAGGCCCTGATCCTGCACTGCTCCGCAGCCAGCGACGGCAGACGACGAGCACGTCGTATTTCATCGAGAAGCTGGCGGTTCCACGCGAAGGCGCAAAACGTTTGTTACGCTCCTTTATCGACAGTCGGTTCTCCTCGAACCCCGAAACCACAGATATACCCGCCCCTCGCTCATCGACGAGCGCCAACAGCAGCAACCGAAAATCGGTCGCTTCAGTTCCCGAGTCTCGGAACCGTGACATGAGGTCGCTTGCGAGGAATTCGGGCAGCAGCGCCGTGGGCGCGATTGGCGGAACATTGGCTGCGGCAGGCATGCCAAGACCCTCAGTCGCGGAGTCGAATTGGTCCTCCGGGCGAGTTTCTGCCAAAAACATAATCAGCAGCGTCAAGCCCGTGACTGAAGAAAAGCCTGTGGCGTCAGGTGGTGGTTTGAGCGTGAACATTCAGCTCACTGAGCCTGTTCTCTTCCTCCGGGGCTTTGAGCAAGCCGAACATGCGGAGCGGAGCACTGCTATGCTTCGGGGCACATTGTGCTTGAAGATCTCCAAGCCCTCGAAACTCAAGGCTGTTACTTTGAAATTCAGGGGGAAAGCCACTACCAAGTGGCCAGAAGGTGAGCCCCTCTTTAACATATTACCGCATTTTCATTGCTGACCTTTCCAGGCATTCCTCCGAAGAAGGTTGAGTTTGAAGAGGTGGACACTCTGATGAGCCATACTTGGCCATTTTTCAACTCTCAGTTTCCCACAGCAGAGAATGGTACCGGGGCAGATCACGTGGAGCTATACAAAGGCTCAAACGGCCTGACTGGATCACCCAACAGTTCCTCACTAAACCTCACGTCGAAGGAGGCAAAGCGGCTATCGCTTCAGGTTAACCAATCGCGAAGTTTCGGCAAAGGTGATATGCCTGGGGGCGGCCCTTCGGTAGCACAGAAAGGTTACAAAACCTTCAACCCTGGCGAGTACGTGTACAACTTCGAGCTACCGCTAGACAGCCACCTTCCCGAAACCATTGATGTTGAACTTGGTTCCGTAAAGTACGAATTGGAAACTACCGTCGAGCGCGCTGGAGCCTTCCGTACCAATCTTGTGGGATCCAAGGAAGTTACACTTATCCGTGCACCCTCAGAAGGCTCCTTGGAGCAAGTCGAGCCTATCGCCATCAGCCGCAGCTGGGAAGACCAATTACACTACGACATTGTAATTTCCGGCAAATCATTCCCACTCGGTGCACAGGTGCCCATTGCGTTCAAGCTCACTCCGTTGGCCAAGGTCCAATGTCATCGGATAAAAGTGTTTGTCACTGAGAACGTCGAATACTTTTGCAATAACAAGCGAGTACATAGAATGGAACCAGTACGCAAAGTTCAGCTATTCGAAAAACGCGCAGACGGCCCACCAACGAGCACTTTCCCCGGTAGCACCATGCGGATAGTGTCAGGTGGTGGCGTCCCTTACGACCAACGAGCGGCGGCTTCTCGGGGCGAAGATGTACCAGTAGAAGATCCTACCAATCTTCTGGGTGACCTCGGTGCGGATGCGACCATTGGACCTACAGAGATGGAGTTCAACGTGCAACTACCAAGCTGCCACAACCTCAAAGAGAAGGATAAGGCATCAAGGTTGCACTTCGACACCACGTACCAGAATATACAGGTGCACCATTGGATAAAGGTTAGTCGAACTTTGCGTTTTGCTGTCACACACACTAACAGTTGGCTAGCTTGTTATGCGCCTTTCGAAACCGGACACAAACGATCCGTCAAAACGACGACATTTTGAAATTTCGATTGATTCCCCCTTCCACATCCTTTCTTGTCAAGCTACGCAAGCGAACACAGCACTTCCGGCTTACTCGTCACCTGAGCCTGCCATGGGTGGAACACACATCCCTGAGTGTGGATGTCCCAACGCACCCACCCGTCGTACCTCCCCACAGGGCTTTGTGCCAACCTTGAGTACCATAGGCCGCCCAAGAGGGCTTACAGAACCACCATTACCAACACCAACACCAGCACTCACCCGGCCGCAAGCAGCACATATCGGCGGACCAAATGATTCCACCGTGCAGCGGCCCATTCATCTTATGCGCGTACCGTCATTCAACCCACCAGCATTCTCCGAAATAGAACCACCCCCACCACTAGAGACGCCACCACCTCTATACGAAACCATCGCATCGCCTACCAACGGGTTAGCAGATTACTTTTCCCGCTTATCAGATGCATACGATTCCGATAGCGATCACGAGCGCAACGATCACGCTCGCGTTGAGATTCCCCTGACTCCAGGAGGTCGCACAGCCCGCAGTATGGATGAAAGGAGAACATGGCTTCCCGTCGGTCATTAAAGTAAACGACGATTCATTCTTCATGATGTCACGACGCGTTACGTATTTTCACGTTCATGCATATACACTTTCATCTCGCGAACATTTTCTCTCGCAACGCTTTAGGCGTGGTCTGTGCATTTAACATTGTTTGGGGGAGTCCCCGTTACGGGAGGGGAATATGGGTATAAAAGGAAATAGATCTCTCTACGTATGTCTCTAATACCTTCTTATCTTTTCGCATCATCATCTACTGGATTTGCATATGCTGTCGAGCTCGCGCGTCTGAGGAGTGCTGGAATGATGCCTCTTCGTCTGACGTGTTTTATGGGTATCAGCATTGGACTTGTTGGTCTTTCACTGTTCCTGCGGGTTATATCTTGAAGGGAGCCTTCGTAAAGAATAACACAATTCATCGGTTCATCATTTTTCGTGTCTTCATTCTTGTTGACCGAACGGCTGTATATAACTATCTTGGACGGATACATTTCTGCCAAAGGAAAAATATTCAACCCATCTATCAACCAAATGCCTGTTTGGCTTCCACGAGTGCGTACTGTGATGTTGCACCTCGGACCGATTAAACAAGAAACAACGACAGTGTGCGCCTCACGAAACATGACGTACATGCCTTACTGTGCCGTCGTTGTTTTCATCTGATCGTGTCGTAGTATTCAGTAAGTAAGCCAGCCACTCAGCTAGTCTGCCTCACGTACGACCACTACCAACAGATCATAGTCATAGCGCGATACGCAGCGAAAACTGCACACCAGCGAGAATCTTCCTGTTTGAACAACCTTTGCCCAGTAGCAGTAGCGAACGATAACCCAGGGTCTTCGTGAGAAGTTCTCGCTCTCTTCCCCACCAGGGGAAAAGTTCACCTACGCGCACCAACCGTCGCCCAATGTAGCAGCCCACATAACCACCGGCCTGTGCTGAGGTGTGCACGTCATATATATTGACGCAGGTTCAGGTGCTTGTTTCCGGAGCTTGGTGAGGCGCGGTGTGGCTTGACTTGCGTCTCCCACCATACCCCACATGGCATGGATACTAAGGATGACCTGCATATGTTCTTGCATGCATTCAGACCTACTTGCTGGTGATGAATGCGAGCATATGGCGACTGAGGCACTCAAGAAGCATGAGATGAATACCTAGGTACTTTACACGACGGCTGCTTCTACCTCATGCGGCCACTTGGGTTGACTCGTCGTCCACTGGACGCAGCCGGACGCAGCTGGACGGCCCCGCTTGCCAAGTGACGACAACCCCACGAGTCGTGTCTTGCAGCCAAACACGACCCAACAATCTATCGTGACTGCGCTCCGCTGATCGGCTTTCGTGCAGGTACCATGCAAGGACTTGCATGTACGGGCATCATGTGATAGGCAACATGCAGGATACTTTGTCAGGTGGCCCTGCGCCTAGAACATGCGATGCTTGGAGAGCGAGGAGATGCACAATGGAAAGCGAGAGCGAGGGTGTTCAAGGCTTGGGTACAGCAGTTGGCACGGCTGATGAGGCGGCCCAGATAGGTATATCGGCGCGAATTGTGTTCTGGCCCCGTCCATAAAGTTCTGTCGACAGAATAAAGGGCACCTACCTATGGCAGTACTCCGAACTTCAACCTTCTTCGCAACGCTGCCAGCTGCTCAAGCCCATCGACAAGCGGCAATTCTCTCGGTCAATTGTCGGCCACTTCTCTGAAAAAAAACGTCGAGGCTTTTGTATCTGTAGCGTCCGATTAGACGATAACCATTCACCCAGGCCGAAATAACGTCACTGCCAGTACTAAGCGCTTTAGTTTTGCAGAACCACAATTGTATTATAATCTCTGGGCCTGCCGTTGCCGCGCGGTCAAGCAAAACTGCCTCGACCAAGGCTTGCGACGCGCATTCGCCCAGTGGCTCAACGGAAATCGCGGCATTGATTTCTCTAGTTGGCGCGCGAAGAGTGAGTGTGAAAGTCCGGTTGATACCCGACCGCCAGGTGCGCACTACCCAAGCTTTCGGCTGCGTCTGCCGAGACCAACTTGCTCTTGTAAGGCTTCGGCTTGGGGGGTTTTTTTTATTTCTATCAAACATCCATTTACTGACCCATCTCGATCACAGGCCTTCTCACGGTATACAGGCGGATCGCGCTCTCTTCTCCGGGCTCACAAAACTACGACCAACATCATTCGCCACATAGGGCAGTGAAGGACCGGCGTCTGGGCGGATCCTACCATATACATGAATTCGGTGTCAGAACCATCTTTCCCTTCCTTTGGCCGGCCTTCTCGACAACGCAGCGACCCTGGTGCTTCCGTCCTTCCTACATAACGCGCTTTCTGCTCGCGATACCCTCCTTTGCCTACACCACACCACCCGCGCCGAATCACAGTTCGCGCCGTCTCGTACACGTTTTCGCATAAACGTGAAGACCATATAGCGGACTCGGGAGTTCCCAAAGAGACAGAACTAGTCGCGCTTCATCATGGCGTGGGATAACCTCTCCATCACCAAGCCGCATCTGGTTTACCTGATCTTGGGAGGCTTCACCAGCTTGTTTATGTTGTGTTCTTCCGTGATCAAAGAACGCCTGTACATTGGTGAAGCCACGGTCGCTACCATTTGTGGCATCATATTCGGACCACATGCAGCGAACCTCATAGATCCTTCGACCTGGGGCAACGTTGACTTGATTACTCTAGAGTTTTCGCGCATCGTCCTTGTCGTGCAATGTTTTGCCGTGGGTGTTGAGTTGCCTCGCGCATACATGGAGAGGCACTGGAAATCTGTCCTTCTGCTTCTCCTCCCGGTCATGACCTTCGGCTGGCTGATAACTAGCCTGTTCATCTGGGGCCTGTTCAACTCTCACCTCAACTGGCTAGACAGTCTCTGCATCGCAGCTTGTGTTACTGCCACCGACCCTGTCTTGGCCTCGTCCGTGGTTGGTAAGGGCAAGTTTGCTAAACGAGTCCCGAAGCATCTGCGAGATCTTCTGTCGTGCGAATCCGGTTGCAATGACGGCATGGCCTTTCCCTTCGTTTACATCGCCCTCTACCTCATTCATTACCGCCCCGACGCCAGCCAGGTCGCCTTCCACTGGTTCTGCTTTACCATCCTGTATGCGTGCATATTTGGCGCTGTCTATGGTGTTGTTGTCGGATACATTGCCAGACGTGCTATTCGGTGGGCTCATGAGCGCGATCTCATTGATCGAGAGAGTTTCCTCGTGTTCTACTTTGTGTTGGCCCTCTTCTGTGCTGGCTCAGGCTCGCTTCTGGGCATGGATGACTTGCTCATTGGATTTGCTTGTGGTGTAGGTTTTTCCAACGATGGCTGGTTCTTGGAGAAGACGGAAGAGTCCCATGTCTCCAACGTCATTGATCTTCTCATCAACTTGGCCTTCTTCGTCTACTTTGGCTCCATCATCCCCTGGGAGCTCTTCAATGCTCCTGCCATTGGAATGTCGCCCTGGCGTTTGGTAGTGCTTGGCCTGTTGGTACTTTTCTTCCGCCGCCTCCCCATTATGTTAATACTGAAACCCGTTATTCCCGATCTTAAAACTTGGCGAGAAGCTTCTTTCGCTGGACACTTTGGGCCCATTGGTGTCGGTGGCTTGTTCGTTGCTATCCTCGCCCGAGCTGAGCTAGAGACTGACACCACAACGCCGCTGGCCGAGCTGCCCAAACCGGGAGCTGAGGGGTCTGAGCATCTGAACATTATTGAGACGATATGGCCGATTACTTGTTTCTTGGTCATTGTTAGTATCATTGTTCATGGCAGTTCCATTGCTGTCTTCACCCTCGGCAAACGCATCAATACCCTTACGATATCCATGTCATACACGCAGGCCAACGAAAACGGGCCTGGCTGGATGGACCGCCTTCCCCGTATTCAATCACGTTCCAGATCCTCCATGGCTCGTCGCCCCTCTGAATCGTCTTTCGATGAAAAGTCGGATCTCGCGACGGCTACAGGCTTTGGTGGCACATTTTTGCGCCGCCAAAAGGAGGAAGATACTGAAAGTCGGTCGAACTCCGTAAAGCCTACAAGCCGAGGGAAACGCTGGGATGTTGGTAGAGGTCCTGGTGGACCCATCTCGCAGTCTGCTATTGTACCCAACAGACACGAAGAGGAGAAGATAGAGGCGATACCACCGGGAGAAGACACCGATACATTTGCCGACGCAATGGCCATATCCAGCGACAGCTCCTCCAGTGGAAAGGAGAAGATGAAGTTCAGGCAGCCTGAAGAGGAAATATATCAGGAAGGTCATGAGACCGTTTACGAAGACAAAGAAGGAAATGTTCTGGGTGTGAGAGATAGCCATGGTGAGCATGGCCTAGAAAGACTGAGGCACGATATCGTAAGGGGGAATGAGCTCATGAGGGAGAAGGAGGTTCAACAGGGCGTATCTCAAAAGGAACATGGTGGTTCGCTTGAACAAGCACCAGGCCAGATTGAGAAAGCCGTTGAACATCCTCACAAGACTTGGCGCAACCGGATGCAAAGCTTCTCAGGACACGCGCAAAAGGATGCGAAACCTGCAGAACCTTCCAAGGCTGAGAAGCCCGTTCATAAGCCTGGGCCGGCTCTTGCGTATCAGTATGGTAATACCATTATTGTTGAAGACGAGGATGGTGAGGTTTTGAAGAAGTACGACATCCCGACTGCACCCAAGAAAGGAAAAGATGGCAGGCCTGTCAACCCTCGTGGTCAATCCATGGTGGAGACTTCAAGTCGTGCCGTGCAGAGTTTGAAGCGCATGGGAACTCACATGGGAGTCCCTAACGCTCAGCAAGCTGGACCTTCTGGAACGCAGACCGCGAACAACAAGAAGAAGAAAGCGGCAGAAGCAGCAGCCAAAGAACAGGAGGATGATAACCTGCTTCGCTTCACTGTCACAGCTGGTGGACGCCGCATGAGTAAGTTGGAATTCATCGAGCAAATGTCACAAATGAACCCCAAGGACCGAGCCAAATTTGTCCAAAGCAGCGACGTTCCCGAAACCGTCAAGGATGCCGCACACCAGGACGCACAGGATCACACTGCAGAACAGCGACGCCGCGCGGCTTCAGTGCAGGCCAGTGTACCTCCTGTTTTCGGTGAAGAAGGCAAGGCTGAGCTCCACAAGGTTGAATCTCCCGCAGCAGGCGAAGTAGGACACGCGCGTGGCCCAGAAGGCTTGACACTTGTCGACAGCAACGACCAATACGTTCCTTTCCACCCCGTACGCCAGGACCTAGAGAACTACTCGTACGGCCAGAGCGGCGAGACAGCCGCAGAGCGACGACGACGACAAGCAGCCGAGCAGTCACCCAGCCAGGACCCTCGTGACACTAATTCTGCAGCCCAGCCACGACAAGCAACAGAGGTAGTGGAAGAAGATGGCTTCGAAGGCGAAACCGCAGCAGAGCGCAAGCGCCGTCTCGGCGCCCTTGGTGTAGGCAACGATGACACCCCTGAATCCGAATCTGAAGACGAAGAAGAAACCGGTGACCCTCTCGAAACAGGCCGTGGCACTCACCATCACCCGCGAGCTACGACTACCGAAACATCTCAAAAGATGCTCTCCCCCACAACGCCCCGTACGCTTGGTATCCGCTTCGCCGACCAGCCGCGCGTGCCGACCAAAGACGAGCGCGCCGCTGAAGATGCGCGCGAGAAGGAAGAAAGCGAGCGTGAGAAGAGTAAAAAGAAGAGTGGGCTGAGCAAGCTCATTGGGAGGAAGTAGAGCAACATGGAGAGAGAGAGATGTTTTGGCATTTTTTTTCTTTCCCTTTTCTCTGGACACATGATTAGCATTTAATCCAAAAGGAGAGGAGGTGTTCTCATCGCGCGATGATTGTTGTTGTTGTTGTTGTTGCTGCATAGCGCCATGGTATTTGAGAGGGTGAGGGGTCAGTGGTATCTCGTTTCTCTCGAGGTGATAATGCCCGTTTAGATTGCATGAAGAATTGGGAGAGGATGAAGATGAGGAATGCACGCAGGGATGAGAAAAACATCAAAAATCCGGGTTCTTACCGCAGTCAATTTCTGGGTACTATATTCACGTGACTGAGGAAATGGGATCAAGGCGTAGCGTGAACAAATGTTTGACATGTTTTGTATTTTTTTTTAGTGAGGGTGGGAGGAGGCTTGTTGGTAGTACCAGAGATATGTCGCCATGATAGGCTACAAGGCCCCTGTAGACAAATACAGCAGCTAGCCGTAAAACGCAAAAACGCTTTATTCCGTATGAAGTATAAAGGATGAAGGATAGCATGCTGAAGCAACGATGTAGGTATACGAATATGCAATCCCAGCCTTATCAGGAGACGCGATGCCCAAAGATGATGCCCAGATAAGATGCCCAGATGGGCAAGTCAAGATCAGGCGTTGCCTTTAGCAGCTGCGCAGAAGGCCCGCTGGCATCCACAGAAGTAGTGCTACGCCCATGTAGTGCTACGCCCATGTAGTGCTATGAGCCCATGTATAATCAAACCAAGGCTCAAAAGGCCTAACCGGTCGCTTGCATGTAGTCCGACCAGGAGTTGTACGACCGTGGTTTACTCTTAGCAGGACGAGGTGCGCGGTAAGGACGCTGGTAACTCGCAAAGGTGGCATCATAGTGGCCCATGGCACCCCAAATGATAGCATCTCTTGACAAGTGAGCGCCAATTGGAAGATGGTAGGCCATGTTCTACGTATACGAACTTTTTTTTTTTTTGAGTGCGGCGATGGCTTTGGGAATGGTAAGCATGATAGCTGAAGCCTCGGGTTCGGCTGCTGCAACTGACTTGGCTGTTTGCAGTTGCCTTTTTCTCTGGCTTTAATTTCTGCCTTTCGAGTTGTCTAGCCCTGCTCTTTTGTTCTCCCTTCTGATTCTGAGTACAAAGGCTTCAATAGTGGCCGATTCAATCAACAGATCTTGGCAAAGTGATTGAAGCAGAGTGGTAAGACGAAGCAAATTGGAGCAAGTGCGCGTCGTATAGGGGTGAGAAGGTGAGTCCCAAAAGTGCCGCTCGGGCCGCCAACAAACGCTTGGGGGAAGTCGCATCGGCGTCATGGTAGCTATTGTACAATCAGAGTATGCCTCTTCTACCAGTTTTTGCATTGAAGTCTTGTAACGCTGCTTTCAAACCAGGCCATGTGTCCCTGACTTTTGGGTTACCCTCCAAGGTCCTGATGTACTGCTCGGGCACATCATGTAGTCGCTTTCCCTCGTGTATTCCCTTATGGAATGTGTACGTGTCTGACGCTGAGGGGGCTTGCGATGAGGGGTTTCGAGAGCCGGCCTGTGTCTGTTTGGGTTGCGATTTCGACTGCTGTGGCGCCAAGAGGCGTGCCTGGCCTGGCCTGTGGTATTCAAAGGCTTCCAGTAGACCCGGATGGTTGTGCGTACATTTGTATAGTTGCCCACCAATGGTACGTAAGTACTTCTCTTCCACATCGGTGAATCGTTTGCCGCTGTGTACTCCCCAATCGAACACGTAATCGCGCGCAGGGTTATATTGTTCGGTCTTGTTCGTCGCGACTATCTCCTCCGCAGTAACAAGTCCCTCGCTCGTGGCACTGCTGACGCTCGATCGATGAGGTGCTATGGAGGGCGCAATGGAGATTTGTGCGCCAGAGTCGGGCGAAGCGTCCTCTTGGAAGAAGCCGTAAGGTATACGATGTGCGACCTCAAGGAGTGGGAACCTAGCGTCATATATTCTCCTGTAGACTGCAACCGCGGCGGACACGGTGTACATGACCGTTGCTCTTTGAGCTTTTTGCTTGCTAGTCGCAGGCAGTGACTCTTCAACGTTGATGGATATGTCTTCGGCGTCGTCCATATCCTCATCACTCAGCTCGTCCGAGTCTGTCTCGCTGTCTGCACTGAGCCCCCCTTCCTCCAAGTCTTCCAAGTCGAAGTTTGGTCCTGGTCGATGCAACACGTCGAAATGATTTGCACCAGACAAGGGAATAAAGTCTTGCCCTCCGTCATCTTTGCGGTTCTTTTGATTCCGCGAAAATCGACCCCCGGTATGTTCTCCTCGGCCGCCGCGCCCCCCTCGACCTCCGCGTCCCCCTCGGTCGCCGCGTCCTCGGCGCGCTTCTTTCCTCGCGTTGTGTATGGCTTTCTGTCGCTTTTTGTGTTGGATAGGGGGAGGTTTCTCTGGCTTAGCTGATCTCGACTTCCGGTTCGCAGCCGCGCTTGCGCGCCGGTTTTGGCTTGGGCGCGGCATTGCGACAGCGAAGTTTGCGTGTGAATTGCACACGGCCGACGGCTGTGCGATCAACGTCAGAGTCCCAGACGCTCGGCCCCACGCCTACTGTACCTACCAAATCCGCATCCCGACGCTCAAAACTTCGTCCGGCCATTGTCGCGAAGGACCATCGATACTTGTTTTGCAGTCTGGCATGGACGCCACAACACCTGCATCTTGTGGAAAATGTCTTTAGCTCGAGCCTTGGAATGCTGTCATTCTGATACAGCCCATCAGCATCATCAGGCGACGACAAGCTGCGGTAAGGGAGAGCTAGGGATGAGCATGCGATGGCGCAGAAACAGGGAGCTTTTGTTTCCGACTTTGTTCAATGATACTCTACATCTATAGCATGAACAAAAACCCTCCATTCTACTCATATTACAAGAAAGAAGTCGACCCACCACAACGATTCCTAGCCTTGCAACTCATCTATTCCCAAAAGTCCAAGCATCCCTCTCACCCTGTCCAAACCAACGCATCTCCCCTACTTCACCACAACCAATCGTCTTCCCACAATCCCCGCCAAGCCCACCATTACAATGACAACTCTGCTCCTCTTCATCTTCCAAAGGCATCATCATCCTTGCCTCTAACCATCTCGCCAACGCCCTCTCCGCACACCCCACCACCCTCGCCACCTTAACGTCCCTAACACCCATGAATAGCTTCAGCACCCCGTCATCACACCCATCAAACATACTCTGCCACGCATGTATCTCCAGATACTCCGCCCCAGAGAACGCAACCGTGGCCTGGCTTTCCGTAAACCGTGGATCGGTATCCAGCCTGAGCGACAACTGCCAGCGCTTAATCTTCGCCATGGCTGTAGCGTCGAGTAAGGGTTGTAAAGGGGACACAAGGTGTGGCAGAGCGGTAAGCAGCGAAGGATGTGCATGGAAGATGTGTGTCGAGTAGAGTAGATCCTGAGCTTCTTCGTGGGTTCTTTTGCATGTCGCAAGAATGGCTGGGTAGACAGGTTGGGCCTTGTGTGATCTTTCGCGCGAATATCTGAGTAGGTCCTTGTGGCTGGGCGTGTTGGAGCACAAGAGTTCGTCGTAGATTTGGTTGCGCAGCTCGGCGGGGAGGCGGAAGAAGATTGATTGGATCTGGGGAGCCGTTGCTTGGCTTTGGGAGGAATTCTGGCGGACTTGTGTGTTTTGGCTTGGTGATGTTTCCTTCAAGGGTAGCGTGTGAATAGTTGGCAGTGATGGAGGAAAGGCTGGTGGGATAGTGTCGCTTGCATACGTATTATGCATGTTGAAGTGCGCTGCAAAGTAGTACGCAATTGTCATCTTCTCCTTCAATGCCCTCTCTTGTTCCTTGAGTTTCGATTGAAAAGCTTGTTCGTTCGTTGGGTGCTTGCTGGAGCCTTGCTCTAGTGTATAAGATACAAGGTGTGTTGTGGTATGTTGTCGAGATATCCGAATACTTTATCACTTGTGATCTAATTATTATGGTGAGATTCTGGGAGTCTTATATCTCGGTTGATTTCGTTTGTTGCTAATATCGTTCGTTGCTGTATACCAATCGGGTATTGTACTTCGTCGTCAGGTAGTCGCTAATGATGTGTTTCTAACTTTTCGTTACTAGAGGGCCAACTCGAGGCCAACTGCAATGATCGTCTTATAAACTAGAAATCTGGAAAGCCTTGCTCTCAATCATGTTGTCACCAGGGGTCTTGGAGAATGCTGTCGAAGTATCACGTGATCTGCGTCACTGATAAGACGTCGGGCCGAGACGGGATAATGTGTGAAGGTCGCGCCACCTGGCCTAGATGGTCACCCCACCCCACGCTTACTGCGTCTCCTTGCGTTACAACATGCATACATGGTTCTATCATCGCGTCAATCCCTTTCTCTTTCTCTCTAGACTATCCCGGTCTCTTCAAGGCAATATTCGCGCAACAAACGGTTGTGGTACTCATCTATCCTGCCGTGCTCGACAAGTGGCGCTTGATCGGCGTGCGACGTCATTCAAGAGTCTATCGCAGAATGGACAGCTCGAGTCGTCTTTGTTGGCCAAATGAGCCTCACACTCCTGTTGCTTGGATGTGACGTGGTAGTGTGATTGGTAGCCGACCAGTAAGCACGCACGGTGCAATGAAGCAAGAAATAGCATGATCGTCGCATTTCGTTCGGACATTCAACAATCTCTGCGGCATTTTGGAGGTTGCAATTTCTTTCGATTCCTGTTTCTCTCCGATGTCTTGTTATACAGTACGCGTGTCTCATAAGTCATTCACATGTCGTAAACATGCACTGAAGTGTCCAAGCCAGTACCCGGCAAGACAAGTTTGGACCCTTCTTTCGCTCGTCACATGAGCCGACTGATCGTTTTTCTTCACTCCCTTGACATGCAGAACTCAGAACATGCCCATAATACCAACACCGGCCACGACAGCGGCGCCTTTGACCCAGCCGCCTACGCCATGTGAAGGAGCAGCACCCATTACGACCATCTGAGTCTGCCCAGTCTTGCCTGTCAACGTCCCCATGCCAATTTGCCTCTCCCCGGGAAGTGGAGTTATGGTCTGCTCCGGCTTGAAGTCTAGTGAGATGGTGTGCGGCCACCAGGTCGAATAGGTGCCACCGATGAACGTCTCCGTCCACTGCACAGTCACATAGGGGTCGTTGCTGAATGGCGCAGCGACAGATGGAGCATCGGTACGCGCTGTTCCAGCAACAGTGGCGGGTCGTGGCGCTGGCGGTGGCACAAGATAAACCGGGGGATTGACGATGGGAGCTGGAGCTGCTACATGTGCAGGTGTTACCGGAACTGTAGGGACTAGGCCTTCGGGAACTCGTGCAGCTGGGTCCACTGGGGCTGCAACAGCTGGTACGGGTGCTGCAACTGGCAGTGTTGTCATGGCGACAGCAGGTGCTTGGCGGAGCCTGTGGTAGATGAATGATGGCCATGTGCTATCAGTGCTAAGAGAGCTTTACTCAACCCTTTCCCGGTCGACCATTGAAGCCACCTCAGGTATGCCAGAGGTGGGGATCGAGGCTGGGCTCGCTCTTACCAAGATGGTAGTCTCCGCATCTCGCAGGTACTCGGATTCCGGGAAGAGTCTGCATCTTACCAAAGCTGGCAAAAGAAGCGCTGAGAGAATGCAGACTCGTATCGAGCCCGAGGCGAAGGGCATCCGCATGGTTTCGGGTGGCTACTCTGAAGTTCCAGGCTTGTACGGAGTGTGTGTTGAATTGAGTACAGGGAACACTACCCGCGCTCAACAGCACCCGGTCGCAATCGGAAAGAGGACTGCCGAAAAAGCAGGCGGTAAACAAGGATATGCTGCTGAGAACTGGTATTCCAACAAATAGCTGGTGAAGGATGTAGAGCGCTGCACCCGTAAATGGCTGCTGTCGCGAGATGGCAGCCTGCGGGCGTAAAGAGTGACGTGTAAAAAAAGTGATGAGCCAAAAGTCAACCCAAGCACAAGCTGGGGGGGG
>LR132212.1:0-50325 GCA_900634815.1 Paradendryphiella salina | reverse complement strand
CCCTTCCTCCACCCACCCCTCTCACCCTCCACACGCGGCAACACCCAGTTCCGCCTCTCCATCTCCCGCTTCCACTTCTCGCCCAGTGCCTCGGCGAGCTCAAGCTTGCGCTTCCAGACAAGTTTGTCGTCGCCCTTGACTTTGAGTAAGACGGGTGCGTGGCGCGTTCCTTGGTCATTACTCTTTCGATGGCTGGCGCCATTGTCGAGCTCAGACGCGAAACGGCGGCGGCGCAGGAGACATAGTGAGAGACGGGGGCCGCGGGCGCAGCGTGTGCAGAACGGGTATGTGCGTGAGCAGGGGAGGTGGGAGAGGGTGCATTGGAGACAAGATGTCAGATTCACGAGGCAGGAGCTGTTGACGCTGTGGTCGCGGTCGTCGTCGTCGGCGGTGGCGGTGGCTGGGACAGGAGAGCAGAGGCCTGAACCTTCATGGACGTTTTCTTCTCTGTCTTTCAAGGACGGATTGGGCGTGTTTTAGCTCGCCGTCGCGGGTGAGCAGATTCGATACGCGGCGGTACGTCGTGAGACCCTGTATTCTCTGGTCGCTGATGGCGCGCTCTTCTCACTTGGGTCGACGCTCGTCGCGTCTGATATATCGCTTCTGATGTTGCGTCGTGGGGCTAAGCGACTACACCGTAGTGTCTCATCAGAGGTAGTGTCTCAGACGTTGTACCCAGAAAAACAAGTGTCGGTCGGAGATGGCTCATCGTAAACCAGCTTCACGCGTCGCGGCGGCGTAACGGGATACTTTTCTTCTTCTTCTTCTTCTTCTTCTTCTTCTTCTTCTTCTTCTTCTTCTTCTTCTTCTTCTTCTTCTTCTTCTTCTTCTTCTTCTTCTTCTTCCACCTCCTCTTTCCGAGCATTTGCAACCTCATTATCCTCGCGTCTATGGGTGTTCAAGCCTCGAACAAGTATCGCTCGGAGCCATGCCTCGATGCGATCTGGATACTGCGCTTCTATGATGAGCCCCGTTTCCCGGAGTCGCAGATTTGGACTCGCCATCATTTTGGCGGCTTTTACTGCGGAGTGACGATAGAGAGAGAGAGGAAAATGCCGTTGAAACATTTTGTTCTCATTACCAAATAAATCCACAGTTTCCTATGAAAAGAGCAATTCAAGATAGAAAAGCCGAACAAGGCGGATGAAAGATCCAGAAAAGGTAGTGGTAGTAGGAAGAAAAGAAAAAATGATCTCGTCTCGTAACCATTATGAAAAGAGACATCATCTCCCATTTCCACCATGACGCATCCTCTCTTCTCTTCTCTTCCTTAGCCACTCTCTTCCAAACCCAAACCATCCACCCTCGTCACCCCCAACCTCTTCTCCCAAACCACACTGACAACACGAACCGCGTCGCTCCACTCCTCCCCATCTTCTACCACATCGCAGTCAAGCCAGCGCCCCATCCTGGCACCCACACTCTGGCCATGTCGCCATTGCGACTCTGTTCCTTTTGATTTGCCGCTGTCTCGTCCCGCTTTCTGTGCAGTGCCGGGTAGCAGGTTTGTGACGAGGCCGTAATGCTGCAGATGCGCTGATGTGCAGGGTGAGAAGAGCATCTGCGTTATACCTTTTTCGTTTGCTTTCGCACTGTGCAAACTGCGGGGTGGTGGAGTTGGGGCTGGGATGTAGTAGCCCAGGGCGTGTCTGCCGTCGTGGTAGAAGTCCGGGAGGAAGAGTATGACGACGTCTTCATCTGCATTCACATGCCTCATCTTCCCCTTCGCTTTGCCGCTTCGGTGTAGTGTATCTTCTGCTTGGACTCCGTTCTGCAACTCGGGCAAGCGACTTGTGGGCGAAAGGTTGGGGAGGTGGTTTATCGCAGAGGTCAAGTTTATGTACGGGAGATTGCGCTGTGCTAGTCTTGCGATGGTAAGAAAGACGGCGGGGTTCTTGGTAGTGCCCTTGTAGATTTTCGATATGCATGGATGTTTTGAGGGTTCGGGTGAAAATAATGCGGGGATGGGAGCTTTAGTGAAGTCGATCCTGGGGTCGTCTTCGTCGTCTTCGTTCTCATTGGTTTCTTGCTCTACTCTTTCTCTCTCGTCATCGTCTCCGCCGCCGTCTTCTTGGTGCTTCACAACAGTCTCTCCATCTTCCCTCTTCCTCCGCCTCACATCGTCGTCGGGATGCGTACCGATATGCTCATACTCTTTTCGCAAAGAAATTTGGTGCAGGTAATGATTCGCACCTGTTCGTCGAGCCGTGTCGCTATTCTCTGCGCTGTTCACTACCACTTCGTCTTGATATGAATCCCAAGGGTAGCTTGGCGGTGGCAGCGGAGAAGGCGAGGTGGGTACGTAGCATGTAGCGGCAGGTACCTGGTTATTGACTCTACGTTTGATGATGACCTTCACTGTTGGCTTGGAAGTACCAGTGTTTTTGCCTGGGGGCATATTTCGCCGACTTAGCTGCTGTGGCTTTTGGATGAGTGTTTATCGCGTGAGTTTGGGGGAGAGACAATGTAAACCAAGAACAAAAAAATGTCATTAGGCAGTCTCAAAATTTTCGAAATTTGTGATTGTTAGGGAGAAATACGACAACCAACTGTGGATGACAGATGCAGTCTGTGCGCGGGGCGCGTTTGCGGTTCCCCATCTCGCTGCACAATAGCAATCCGATGCTTGGGCTGTACGGTCCTATTATAACAATCACTTCTACTCTGACTCATCGTCTGTGTCCTGCCCTATCACTAGTGATATCTTATCGTCATCACTGTCGTCGTCATCGGCATCACCTGGTTCGGGGAGCTCGGGGACGGCAGAGGCAGTACTGGTAACTGTGAAATCTGAGATAGCCGAAGCTGTCGCGTCAGCTGGAGCACCGCTGGAAGAGGCTGCAGCTGCAGGTACTGGCGGTATAGGATGCGTGGGCCGCTGACCGTCCTCGTCTGTTCTCACGCGCTTGGAAGGTGAACGAGGGCCTTCGTCTTCGATCGGACGCTTTGTATCGCTAAATGTAGTAGGTTCCGGCACAAAAGAGCGTTGCGCAATCGTGCTTGCTCGCGTCGGCCTCGAGGGAGTGACGGTGGGTGCGCTCGCATTCCGAGCATCTGTCATGGCAAAATCCCTCACCTCTGTGCCTGCCCCCCCTGCCGTTTCTAACAAATTGTCCAGTTCCTGTCCTACAAAGTGTTCAACTGTTTTAGGTTGGGGCTGAGGCCCAGTCTCCTGTGCGCCTTTTTCCTCTTCCTCTTCTTCTTCCGGGTCTTCATCTTCTTCATCCTCCACGTCGTCCTCTTCATCGTCCAGCTCCAGCTCCTGACCTCCTAAGCGGATGACGGGCATTCTTGGTCTCAACAAGCCCTCAATATCTCTCTCAGAGGAAAAGGATCGGGCCATCAGCGGTAGGATGCTTGCTGCGGGCTTACCGAATTTCCTGCTTGGTGGCGGGTTCAGCACGCTAGCCACCATCGCTTCTTTGTGTTGCGCGAGGATGGCAGTCCGGTCTAGGCGAGCCCGTATAGAGTCTGAGAGGTATTGGGCCCGGATTTTGGTAAGAAGTACGGGAAGGAGATCATGTGCAGCCTGGGTCAAACCTGCGAAGCCAGCGAGGGAGTTGCTATCTTCTTTGGACGCATTCAGAAAGGCGTCGGCGTTCGCAGTCGCTTGTGGTTGACTGTTGCCGTTTGGCTTTCCTTGGCTTGGTGTTGGCTTGGCTGGGGTGGTAGTCATCTCGGATGGGAGCAAATCATCGCAGCAGGAACGAATGAGAGGCACGAGAGAGTCAATGGTAGACTTGTGAAATCCAACCCCTGATCTCTGTAGTAGAGCAGTAATCGCCGTGTAGCATGCCGTTCTGACCTGGATTGTACCCTTCTCCGCTCCGAATACCCAGACAAGCTGATCGACAATGATGGGGTCTAATGCCAATGTGCTTGCTTGAGACCTGTGTGCCAATGCTAAAAGCACCTCTATTGCTGCCACATGTACTTCTGGGAGCAATAACCAGAGATTTTCACGCTCCTCTTTGCTGACCTGGGTGTTCAAGCGAACTGCATTTTGGAAGCTCTTACTTGAGCTTGCGGGAATTGTGAGAGAAAGCATTCTCGAGATCAAGTCCGTTACTAGGCCAACATTGACATATACGGTGCTTGCTGTGGGGCTTTCTAGATACTCCTTGATAAGGTAAAGAAGACCAGCTAGTCTCTCAGCACCGGCAAAGATGCCTGACCATGGGGGTAGGTCTGAGCTCGGCTCCAAGTCTTGGGCTTCATCATCAATGGCATGGCCATTCGCCAAGGGTGCTTCCCGCGCAGTAGATTGCCAGTCTTCCATTACAGCGCGAAAGACGCGGTCTGCAGTCTGGTGGGCGCTGTTCACAATGCTCTTGACAGACTTGGTCCAGTCTTCGCCTGAAGTACCCTTTGGAGCACAATGTGGTAGCTGAACATAGATTTGGCGTGCAGCTGCAGCAATCTCAGAGGAAACCCCATAGTTGGAAGTGGTGGTCCGTTGTTGACTTATTTTGGTAGATGGAGTAGGCACAATCAATCGTGCCAGGAGTGGGTGAAGTTGCTTCAGATAAGATCGGAAGATTGTGGGGTGTCGCGGTAGTAGTGCGTTAAGACTCTCAAGAATAGTCTGCAACAAGGCCATCGGAGTAGAAGTCATGTTGGCGATATGTAAGGCGGATTGGACAAACGGCGTTAGGGAAGGCGTCGTGATCTCGCGAACCAAAGTCGGGTATTCCCTGGTGAGGAAAAAGATGCGCGTCAGAGTGATGATGCACAGCTTCTTTGAAGACGGCGGGTCGGGTTTGTTCAAAAAACCCAAAAGGCCGCGGACCCAGGGTAGGCTCTTCTGCAGCGTCTCCCAACCTCCGACCTCGATAGTCGCCTTGATCAAGACTATGGCGCACCATCTTCCATGGGGAGTGCGATCCTGGAGAAGAGTGGATAGCAAAGTGCGGTATTTGTGGACTGCCACGGACGCTTCTGAGGAGGTCGCCTTGGTGCCAGGGGTTTGAGGCGAAGAGAGAAGCGTCCTGCAAGAAGCTAGGGATGAAGCTATGGCAGGCACGTGTTGCGGAAGCTGCCAGGTTGGCGTGGACGTGATGCGGAAGCTGAGCGCACGCAGCGTCGCCAACTCTGTGGCTATGGGGGCCATGACGGATGGTCCTCTGCTGTTTCTATTTGCTGCAGCTTGTCTTGGCTTTTACGAGCAGGAAATGTCGTTGTTGATAGAGGGTCGCAAAAAAGTTGACACTTCGGCACTAGCGTCGGGCCGCGTACGGCTAAGGCGACAGGGATGGGCGCACCAGGTCGGCAGTGTGGGACCAGTGCTGCAGTCGGTCAGTGAGCTGTGTAGGGCCATGGCAGGCATCGTCGCATTCAGCATTGCTACTCGAACATGATTCTACATGTGTTGCGACTTTGTGTAGTGCCAAAGGCATATGCTTAACATGATGGTGGTATGTCGACATGTCGCTCTACTCTGCGTGCCGCCGCTGCAGAAGCAACGTCCTCCTCTGCGTTGGTAGCTTACAGCAACACAGAACGCCCCTGAGAACGAGAAAGCCAAGCGCTATATACAACAGCTGGACGAAGCTCGATGCGCGGGCCGATGGACAGAGGTGCCCGAGCTATGCAGGAAGGTCGAGAAACACGCGCCGCACCGGAAATGTCAGCAGAACCCGTCGTCGAGTTGGACTTTCTGAGGGCTAACGCCAGTTCAAGGCCTCAGCCTCACAGCGCGCTCCGAGGCACAGATAGCGGCCTACAGCACCCAGCGCCCCTCTACTGCCTCTTCGACGGCCTCTTCGGGCCTCTCGCAGCTGGTGCCGTCCCTGCTCGCCGTCGTGGACGAGCAGGGCACGCATGCACAGGATGCCTTCCAGGCCAAGGTCTGCCTTGCATGGACGCATTACGTACTGGACGAGCCTGGGCTGGCAGTCGCGCGGCTCCCCAGCGACTTTGGGGCAGCCGCGACCGAGCTGGCTGGAGAGGCAGGCACGCTGCATGGCTGGTCGAGGGTCTGCGCAGTCAAGGGCAGCTATCTCAAAGGTCAGCCATGGCCCGATGCTACACGTGCCATTGACGATTGACCATGGACCATGGACGACGGACGGCTGACAAGTACAGGTTCCGCCCTCGAAAAGACTGGCGCAGTCGGCGAGGCAGTCACGACCTACTCGTCCATCATCCCGTGGATGTCCAGCGCCACCACGCCAGCCACGGAATCGGCCCAATTCAAAATGTGGGCTGAGCAGTCGCTTGTCCGTCTCTGCCAGCTCGCCGACCAGTCCTCTAGCACCGGCGACAGCATTCACGCCTTCCAAGCCCTGCGCACCTACCGCTACTGGGCAAAGTTCTGGGACGCTACCTCCAAGAATGGCGCGGCCGACGTAGCCAACGCAGCTCGACACCGACGACTGGCATGGAAGGCTTACTACGACTCGCTATCCGCCATCCTTCGCTACGACCTCCCATACGAGCCGGATGCCACGCCCGTCATCCAAGAGAAGCCGACCTCAGACCCTCAGTCGGAGATACGACTACGCCAGCGCGCAGAGCTTACGCGAGTCGAGGCCGTATATGAGAACCTGCTCATCAAAGAAACAAAGTTCCCCAAGGCCAGCGAAACCAACCATGAAGTCGAATCCTGGGTCGACTCGGTCATGGACAACTGGCGTCTTCTTTGCGGCCCAACGTGGTCTGACGACCAGCTCGGCGAGGGCGGCAAAGAAGGGGTTGCGCGGGGCGTGCTTGACGTAACTATCTTGAATCTTTCGAGTCCAAGGAAATGCTAACACCACCTAGATCCTCTACCGAGCAGCCACCAAGACCTACCACTCCACCCAGATATTGCGCCACTTGTTCGTTGTCCACGCCTCCCTCGCCGAGCCCGAGTTGGCCTACAAAGCCTACGACGCCTATGTCGAGATCATCACGCGAAACAAGGACCGAGCTGAGAAGACTGGCGAACTGGAAGTCGGCATAGACGACGACAGCACCGTGTTGCGAACCTCGGCAGAGGCCATCAGAATGCTCTGCCGTTGGGGATCGATGAAGGAGGCCGAGAAAGCACTAGAAATTGGTCACAGCATCGAGCACTGGTTAGAGCAGGCCGAAAATGTCCGAACAGCATCTGATGCCGGCTCCATTGCCTCGACCGAATCCCTTGTTGACCCTTCAGCCCTAGCAGCTGCATATTGTGCAATTGGTGTTAGCCAAGCTCATTGGGCGCGCCTGACTTACGACGTCGAGACCCGGTCGAGCATCCACGCCAAGGCTGTCCAGTACCTCCGCAAGGCACTCTCACCAAGCCTAGGCGACGAGTACAATCTCGAAGCACTGTACGCCTTGGCCTTGGTCCTTGCAGAAGCACGTGATATTCCTGGTGCCATCAAAGTTGCCAAGCGTGCGCTATCCCCGGCTACGAAAGGCACAGCCATCAGTGCTGACGGTGTTCTGTCTGGAGGCATCACCAGCGAATTTGGCCGAGAGCGCAAGTTGATACCAGTATGGCACCTTTTAGCTCTACTGCTAACCTCACGATCCGAGTTCACTGCTGCTAAACGAGCTTGCGAAGCAGCCTTTGAGCAATTCGGTGATCCATCCGTCCTGTTCGGCCGCAACGACTCAGGCGCTTATCGCAGCGAACATCTCAATGACGCTACCAGTCAAGATGCACTCGAAGCAGGCGTCGTGGACCGTATGGCTCAGTTTGAGAAGAGCAACATCCTGCAGATGAAGATGACGCAGCTGTCTCTTCTCGAAATCACTGACGGCGCTACTGCTGCTGTAGACGGATGCGACGAGCTGCTTGCGTTATATGGCAGACTCTTTGGTGACCCAACTGCAGAGGCTGTCCAGCCACCCACCCCACCTGCGGCTCTAGCGCCACCGAAGAGCGCCATGGGAGCCGGCCGAGGAAGCATTTTCCGTGGGCGAGGTTCTGTCAGAACACAGCAAGACAATGTTGCCTGCAATGCGTCTGTCGTCAGCTCCAAGACAGCTACCACCCAACCAGATCAGGCTCCAGCTATCCACGTCACCAACGATGAACATGTGGCCGACCCGAACGCCCATCACCGACATCACCTCTTTCACCACAAACAAAACGATGGCCAGACTGGTGTTGCAAGAACTCCCAGTAAACTGCAGAAGCGGAGTTCCACCAGTCTCCGCAGAGCTTCTGCACCGGAAACTGATCAAACCCGAGAAGTTCCTCCGTTTCCCGAAAACGCAGCAAACGGGTCTCAGGCACCAAACGGCACCATGGACTCTGCCATGCCTCGACAACCCCCAGTTCCTAACAACGCGAGATCTAATGAAAGCGGCGAGACGCCTTTGCGGCCTATTCCCCACAACCTAGATCATTCGTCTCCACCTCTAGGCCATGAAGAGCATCCACCCAGGCAAGACACGCGCCTGCCTTCTCGCATTCCGCGTCCAGATCACATACCGCCTGATCCTCATTTTTCCAAAATTCAGGAGCGCCGACAAAAGGTTTCTTTGTTGGTCAACATATGGATCTTTATCTCCGGCTTATATGAAAGAGCACAGATGTACCAAGACGCCAGAGACGCTGTAGCTGAAGCATTAAAGTTGGTCGAGAAGTTCGAAACGGAGGTGTCTGCGGAGTCCAGTACAGCCAAGGCACTTGCCGATAAGGGTTGGGGCGGCGGAAAGAGCGTAGAGGAGCTATGGGCGGATGTGTTTGCTACTGTAAGTTATTACAATTGTCCTCAAGGGATACTCGCTAACTTTCACAGCGTGGGGAACTGCTCGTCGCGCAGTCGATGGCGCACGAAGCCCGTACGGACTTTGAACGCGCTCTTCAGCACTTTCCCGATCACCCCGAGGGCATTGTCGGTCTCTCCAACATACTTCTGGACATTTCCAACGAAACGATACCGCTGGAGCCTGTCAATATGGCTGATACCTTGTCTCCGTCATTCCCATCGTCCACCTCATCTACAAAGGCAAGCCCATTGATATCCAAGTCGCCACACCTCACTTCGCGTACGCCTTCAGTCGAGAACCAACTCTCCCCGCCCGAGCTAACCCGTCTTGCGGCGCGCGATCGTGCTTTCGGGCTCTTGTCTACACTCACAAAGCTTGGAGCTGGCTGGGACTATTCAGAAGCATGGTACGCTTTGTCAAGAGCTTATGAGGAGAGCGGGCAGATTGAAAAGACAAAAGAAGTGCTTTGGTGGTGCGTCGAACTTGAAGATACTCATCCTGTGCGCAGTTGGAAGACGGTAACTACTGGAGGGTTTGTGTTGTAATATGTGCATGATGAGTATGTAGATTTGGCAGGCTCTATACCTTGAATTAGCGTATGTTGGCTTGTGTACTAAACCTCTTCTCCTTGTTGAACCACGTTGGCGATGAAGATATGCTAGTGTTTATTGGAGTGGGCAGATTTTGTCCACTATTGACAAGGGAAGACATCCGGGAATTCCAGATCCTGCCATATCGCTCCACCTGGTTCTCTGCAATTCACGATTACTCGAGTGGGTTATCATCCCCAGCTTGTGCAAGATATCGAGTACGTCTTCCGGTGGGCGGTGGTGCTGTGTGGATTTCACGTTCCGAGTCCAGTGCGGAATATCTTCCGTCCTCTCCCACACACCGCTAGCACACGCGTTGTTCTACGATGACAATTCCGGAAACGAATGGAAAGGCTAGCATTGTGGATATCCCCCGGCGTATAGGGAACGGATAAACTAACACGTCTCTATCTGACTAAACGTCGACAAGTTGTGCAGCGTATATGATGCCGTTTCTGGCGGTCATCGCACTAGACCCATAATGGAATGTCCATGCGAGCTTCCGTTCAAAGGCAATCTGTGCACGATCGTGGTACCCTAGACACAAGGCGCTTCGGAGCCTATCGCAATGTTAGTATCATGTGTGGACCCCAATTTGTCATTGCAAAAAGATGCGGAATCAGACCCATGTAGACGTCTAGCTGTGATATGATAAAAGGCAGCTCAGCCGATCAGACTTGACGACCGCCCCGCAACCTTCATTCTTACCTTTCTTCTTTATTCATCTTTTCCCGCTGCGAAGGTAGAAGGAATAACCCCTCTCGATTCTTCTTGCCACACATACATCGCCCAGAAATGGCACCTCATCCCTTCAAAATCCTTACCGTAGAGGAAACACGCATCGCGCGCGACACGGTTCTCTCCTTGCACACAGACGTCGTGGTCGACTTTCGAGAAATATATTTGCAAGAACCAAACAAGGAGTTGATGAAGCAATACCTCGACCTCGAACATGCCGCCAAACCAGGCCAATCCCCAGCCTCCAAGCAGCCACCACGCTTGGCAAAGTGCCAGTATGATGTCGTTGGCTCCGACAAGATCCCAGAATACCATGAGTCGGTCATTGACATTGAGCAACGGAAGAGAGTTCGTCATGAGATTGTGGGAAAGGAGAAGCATGCTAGTTTGACGTTGTGGGAGTTTCAACATTTGGTGAAGGCGTGCGATGAGAGCGACATGTTTCAAGAAGCTATCAAAGAGTTCAAGCTACCGGATGGATTCGAGCTGGTTGTCGAACCATGGTAGGTCTTCCTTTCTTTCGGAGTACGCCTTTCCTCTGGTATGCTAACGAGGCTAGGCCGTACGGTGGCCTCGACATTGGAGCCGAGAACCGGCGGTACTTCCAAGGCCTCTGCTTCGCTCAAGACACACGAAACGGAAATGCAGACTCCAACTTTTACGCTTACCCATTGCCGTTGATCCCTGTCATGGACGCCCATACAAGGAAGATTATCCGCGTTGATCGCCTGGCTACCGGTGGAAAGGGCGACAGCCTAACGGGCCAGACCCATTCTGAACGCGTTCTCGATCACTGCGAGGGAGCAGAGTATGTTCCTGAATTGTTGCCGGGTGGCGTGCGACAGGACGTCAAGCCAATCAACATCACACAGCCAGACGGGCCCTCATTCAAGGTCACAGACGAGTCGCTGGTAGAGTGGCAGAAGTGGAGTTTCCGGGTATCCTTCAATCCGCGTGAAGGAGCTGTTTTGCACGATATCCATTACGATGGAAGAAGCATCATGTACCGGATGAGCATCAGCGAGATGTCAGTACCATATGCAGATGCGCGACCACCCTTCCACCGCAAGCAAGCCTTTGACTTTGGTGATGGCGGTGCCGGAAACTGTGCCAACAACCTTGCTCTTGGTTGCGATTGTCTCGGTGTAATCAAGTACTTTGACGCTGTCATTGTTGGCTCAGACGGCGAGCCAAAGGTCCATCCTAACGTCGTCTGCCTACACGAGCAGGACAACGGCATCGGTTGGAAGCACAGTGAGTATTATGTTGAAGAAAAAAACACAAACCCAGCAGCAGCTTTCACTAACACCCACCAGCCAATTGGCGAACCGGCCGCGCAGTCGTAACCCGCATGCGCGAACTTGTCGTCCAATTCATCATCACACTCGCCAACTACGAATATGTCTTTGCGTACAAACTCGATACTGCTGGGGGCATCACGCTCGAAGTGCGTGCAACGGGCATTGTATCCGTGGTGAACATCGATGCAGGCAAGACGTCCGAATACGGTAATGTAGTATCCAACGGCGTGCTAGCACAGAACCATCAACACATTTTCGCAGCCCGTAAGTGTTACCCAACTCATGTAATCCATCGAAAAAATACATACACACACATATATATATATACACGAGTGAACCTTTCTAACCACACACAAATGTGTACAAACAGGCATCGACCCCGCAATCGACGGCCACAAAAACACGCTGCACTACGAAGAATCCCACACCGCACCCGTGAACCCAACCACAAACCCCAACGGCAACTGGTACGAGATCCGCAAGACGGTTCTCAGCCACTCGACGGGCGTCGACGCAAACCCCGCCGACCACCGCGTCTTCAAAATCAGCAATCCGGCCAAGAAGAACGCGAAATCGGGGAACAGCGTCGCCTATAAATTCGAGCCCCTACCCACGCAAAAGATCTTGGCTCATCCGGACAGCATACAGGCGCAGCGTGCCCTGTTTACTCAACACCATGTGTGGGTCACGCGGTATAGAGACGATGAGTTGTATGCTGCGGGCCGGTTTACAATGCAGAGTCAGCGCGAAGAAGGGGGTGTGGTTGATATGGCTGCGCGTAAGGATGGGGTTGAGGACGAGGATTTGGTTGTTTGGAACGTTTTTGGTTTGACGCATAATCCGAGGTTCGTTCCCCCCGCCCCGCCCCATCTCTTCCGGTTTCTATTTTTCCGCAATTTTTTTTTGGCTTTGACAGGATATTGAGGAAAGAGGAGGAGGGGGTTTTGTTTTCAGGTCAAGATTGCTGACGTGATTTGATTGAAATGCGCAGAGTGGAAGACTGGCCCGTTATGCCCGTGGAAATCTATCAGGTCCACTTCAAACCCAGTGATTTCTTCGAGAGGAATCCTGCCATCGATGTACCGAGTACCAAGAACAACGCGTCTGTTCTTGTGGAGAGCTCGAATAAGGAGTGTTGCTCTGGAGAGGTGCAGGGAGGGAAGCTTTGAGCGGAGAGAGGGGGCAGCGAGCAAGCCGGTAAACATTTCATGCCCGAGAGGGTCGAGAAAAGAAAGGGGATGTTGCTTATTTGAAAGAGGAGAGATGGTATATTGACGTTACCTCGATATATGGAACCAACCCTCTACTTAAGGAATCGTTTTTTCTCTAGTGTTCACACGTCTATCCGAGCAACCCCCTTTCCCCTCCCAACTATTGGACTCGCGTGACTGCGCACCATAGGTTGAGGAAAGTAAGCATCGCACGCATTTTTCACTTACTTCCTCTTTTAAACCGAGTAAATGTCGCGCCTTCACTTCCATCAGCTAGTAATCACCAACAGACACTTTGCTTATTGTAATAAGCGTGCCGCGCCTTACTCTCTACGAACTTCTACTTATTTACTTTACAGTATTCGTCACCATTGCCGTGATGCTACCTATTCTTCTTCGCAGCATTGAACCCTATATATATTTATATATCTACTAAGAACGTTTGCGCAACGAACTAGGGTTACTCGCTCCTTTAACTTACATAAGATACTCTACTGCCAATCGCCTCTTCGACGTCTTGATGGATCAATCCCGTCGCGCAATCCTAAGGTGAAAGGTAAGCAGCAGACGCAGAGTACGTATCCCGCCTAGCAGGGGCGTAGACTAGATATGGGAGTGATGCAGTGAAACTAGATCACAATAGATTGGGTTAGATCCCCAGAACGTTCGGATTTATAGGTGACTGGCGCGTAAGGCTTTTTTTTTAATGAGAATAGTTGGTGAGAAAACGTCGACAACAAGTTGTAGCGAGTTTTAATAAAGATGACGATGTTATGGAATGGAGAAACCTAATTTTCATCCTAGTTCCGACGAGGGGGACGAGGAGGAGGGAGGTTGTTGAGTGGTTTCTAAGCTCTGACCTCTGTCCCCCTACGACGTTCACCAAAGATTGGAGATACGACAAATGAGAATAGCCATAGCTTTGGGGAACTTTCTTTTTGTTTTTCTCCGAGTATAAAATACACATGTAAATCTCGTTGTGAAGTAGTGGGCCCTAATGCGAAGTTGCATTATGGCATAAATAGGAAGCCATCACTCATCAATGGATACATGCATCTGGATTTTTTCCAGACGTTAGCGCATCTTTTCGTCGTCCTCGATTCTCTATGTCAACTATCACCTTCCTCCTACTCTGTGCTAGTCTTCCCTCCTTCTTCTTTTCCAATTATCCGTATCTTCACCCTTTTTTTACTAAGTTCTTTCCCTTTTTTCTCTAATAGCTTCTTGTTTGCCAGTTTGAACGATTCAATTCAACACTCGCTGCTGCCTCTGAGCATTCCAAGCTTTCTCCATAATCATCTCGCCCAGACAAGTGCTGAATCTGATACGTGGTATGCATACTCTAAGTTATCGGTAACTCCTAGCCAATACGTTATCGCAACACCACAAGTTGTAGTAGATGCATGCTACGTGAGATAATCGTTATTGGTACACGACGCAGCAAAGAATGCTTTTCTTAGTAGGTGTAGTAACCTGGTGAATAGAGATTATCCTCTTAGACAATGGATTCGTCCTTCTTCGCTCGGTGCTTCGCATGCATGACGCTCTGCTAAAGATCCCTTTGAGAAGACTTGGATAAGCTAAGGGAGAGCAAGAGCCGAAAAACCAGGAGACTGGAGTGTATGAACACGAATCTTCCGACGGAACAGCAACTTTTGCTCGTTGCTTAGATGCTCCTCACCCCCATTGTCCAACCTGAGCAGCTACTCTTCCATACGTGGCGTAATTTTTAAAGGGATTTCTGTCTATCCATTAGTCGTCAGCCGATTCTCTTATCTCGCATACTTGGAATTAGTCAACGTCCTTGACTATCTTCTGTCAACTCCAAAAGGACGAGACAATCTAATGACAGAAGCGTTTGCGAAACTTTGTGAAGAACTTGGACCAAGTGTCACACACACACATGCAAGACAACCGTCACGATCGCGTACGAAGAGGTAATTCGGCAACAAGAACAAGGCCATGTAAGCCCCGGAGACAAGTATGAAGGACCGGACGCCTGTGGCCAGCATAATCTACCCTTTGTATTGAGCGGCATTCAACACAGAGCAACCATCTCTCGACTAGTTCGATCAACTTCGGCTGCAAAAATTAGAGCCAAGTCATATTTTGTAGGCAAGCAATCCACTGCAGGAAACAGGAACGCAACCTTCCCAAACATGTCGGTCCCGCTCTATCTTACTGAAGTCCTAAGAGAAGACAGCGACAAGCATATTCTCACCGCTGTGGTTCTTTTGCGGCTGCCATCATCGATCCTACCCATACTACCGTCTGGTTCGAGGGCAGAACGATCGGAACGTCGGCAAGTTACACCTTGCGTGAGACGGTTCATGAAGATTTCCAACTTCACTGGGTTGAACAGTATACCAATCAGAGATGGGTTGTCAAGTTTGCCATGCATCGCAAGTTATCAATTGTTGATCTTGCACCGCACCATGTACACAGCGTTGCCGACAATCCCTAGTAATCGCACCGGCCTCGCTGGAATTCTTTTGACCTACTAAGCTCTTGTTAAACTAGAAGTCCTAAAGCAGAACACAACCACAGAAAAGCAAGTGTCAGCATTTGCGAAATTACTTTAGTATGTCACCATCTTGGAAGAGGAAAAAATACAACAAGAGAACAGACACAGGTGAACTAGAGAGTGGTATAAGCAAGAACCCAAATGCATCATGGCAGATGTAGAGACGCACATAGAAACCAAAAAAAAGAATTATGGTCACTACGAGGGTCGAACTCGCGACCTTGGCGTATCATACAAGGTATTAGCACCACGCTCTAACCAACTGAGCTAAGCGACCGGGTTATTGGTGAATTGATGAAAGAAATACTGTAATAATATTATATATACTTATATTAAATCGTATGCAGTCCGTCGCTTTTGCTGAACGGCCAGATGATGGTGGGACTTGAAGACACCCACCTACCACGGTGGGGTAAGTACCAAAGTTCGCGAACCACATGCGCAGTGGCTTCGCAGCCCACCACCATCAGGGCAACTTACACCACAAAAACCCATGCAACTCCCCTTCAATCTATTCTACTCCATACCGTTTGCTACATACTGCTGAGCGTGCGCCGCTTCCTTGAAGTCTCCAAGCATGTAGTCTCGGCGCTTCTGTAGTTCTCAATCAACCCCCTCATCTTCAAGTCCAGCCATCTCATTCCCTCTCAGTAAATGGCGCCCATGCATGCACTTGTTAGATTGCTAGATAAGACGGTATCGCGTGTGCGACTTGTGCGAGACGTGGTGCTTGTTAGACGTCTGGACGAAAGAGGGTGATAGGAGAGAGAGAAAGAGAAGGAGTAGAAGAAGAAGAGTGAGAGGAGAAATAATAAGGTTGGGATATGGAGAGAGCAGAGATTCAACGTTTACACACGAAAGAGTGATTTAAAGGACGAGACGAAGAACTTGACAAGTCTTGGGAATAGAAAATCGAAGAGCCATTTCACCAGGCGTTTGCCTTTTCCTTTTTCGGCAGTCGCAATCGTTTCTACATGCTCCCTATACTGGACCGAGTTGTAAACCATGAGGCGAGCAAAAGCACATATTCTTTCTTCCCATGTGTTTCCACATGACTACATTGTATCTTGCTTTTTACAACCACATGGTCTCAGCGCGCATATTGACCTCTCATCCCGCGGCCTACTTTCTCCTCCAACCCATACAGCCCTAAATGTCAGCGATAAAGTGAAACCCACCCCACCTATCATGAAACAACATACCACCCCTTTTCCCATTTGCACCGCTACTAACCCTCTTTTCAAGCGCCCAATCATCCTGCTTGCTAGCCCAAAACAGTTCAATAGGACCAATCTCACGGTCCTCAGCATCAACGCCATCCAATATATGCATGCCCTGGCGCTGGTACTCAATGTACTCGCTGAAGCGGCTGTACACCAGACTGCCGCTGTTATTGCGGATGGGAAGGGGGAATGAGGGATTGGGGTTGAAGCGCGCTGCGAGAGGTGATTCGAGAGAGCTGCTGCGCGGCGTACCGTGGCCAGAGGGGAAGCCTAGACGCGCTTCAATGGAACTGGTTTGGCTGTGCGATGTGGAGGCAGATGCTGTGCTTGCGCTACCGCGGTTACTGGTAGAGAGCACCATTCGTGTGCCACTTTCTCGCATGAAGGCTAGTGTGTCATCGTCTAGGTTGTTGGGGCGAGCTGGGCGCGGTGGCGGCGGACCAGCGCGCTTCTCAAAGGGTACTGTGCTAGTATTTTCTGGAATGGAAGGGTTACAAAGCTGCACTATAAGTTGAGGGCGGGAGAGGGAGATATTGCGACCTTGGGATTCGGTAAGAGTGGAGCGTGAACTGCGAGTCTTGGGGAGCGGATCAAGTACGGGACGGCGTGGCTTGGGCGCCGCCAAATCGACGGGAATTTGCGGTACAGGTGGAGGCGGGGGAATATGTGTAGGCCTGAGGCTCTTGCTGCCGAAGATGCGGGAGGCTGTGAGAGAAATTAATTCGAACCCCATTGGAGTGATCAATATGGAAAAGTACCCTTTTCCTTCAAAGCCGCAAAGCTGGAGCGGAGCTTGACATTTGACGTCTCCAATCCGCTGCTAGTGCACCTGTTGTTCGATAAAGCGGATGGATTGCTGGAAGCTGATGAATTCTGTGGCGACTCTTGGTCCTTGTAGTCTGGCAGCTGATCAAAGCTATCGCTGTGGTCGTGCGTAGTGACTCTGTTCGCAACAGGAGCGAGTAGTGTAGTTGACGAAGACGAGCTATTTCGCGGTTCCGGCAATGTTTTGTCCAGCCTGTCGTTCTTGTGAATAAAGAACCGAGGCGCTATTATGGTTAGTGTTGTGTACGCTCGTGTAACTAAAGGACCAAGTCTTACGTTTCTTCTTCATACCAGCGCCCTGAATGCCAGCGCCAAAGTCGACATCCGGGCTGTCGTCAATTGCCGCCTTCTCATCTGGAGTTGGGTTGTCTCTGAAGAAGCGCAAAGCTGGATGATTGTTAGTACAGTCGGTCTGTGGTCGATCTAGCGGAGGGGACGAGCAGTCGACAATAAAACGCAGCATATGTAAAGAAACTATTTACCTTTGCCTCGAAGACTCGTCATCATGGATGAATGCGAAAAGCGACAGATGGAAGGGCTCAATTAGGTGGCCGAACTGAAAAGGGAGTTGAACACTAAGAAGGTTGCGTTGGTTCCGAACGCACAACGAATAACTTTTAGGGTCGTAGAGCGAGAGTCCTCCGGGTGAAGAGAATGCAATGGCCAACGTGAATTCCCTGTGCGTCAGGGCGAAGGGTTTCACGGTGAGGTGTAGTGGTGATTGCCAAGCAAGCATTCACATTTAGTATCAGTCACGACGCGTAGAGAATGAAGGGGCTATATCTGGAATAACTTGAGGTTGTTAACTCGGAGCTGAGCGAGAAGCAAAAACTCGCTACCTCGTTCAACAGCGCTTTCGATGTGAGAGCAGATTCGATTCGAACCCATAAAAGTTAAGAATTTTTTTCACCTACACAGTGAGCAATACCGACTTTTGCTGCAATTGTAGTAGTCACTGGATGTGTGCACACACCAAAACAGAAGTATCGTCGAAAATGGTCTCACGGTCACGTAGTTGGACCGAACAAAAGCCCATGTTGGACATGAAAACTCTGTGCCCCCGAGATGGAGGCGTCAGAGCCGAGCATCATGCCCTAATATTTTTCTTGGTTTTTTACTTGAGATTTGTGGTGTTGCAGTGATGAAAGAGTCGAGTTGAGTCGTGCCTGGATCCAGAGTGTGGACAGCAGACTGTTGTCGGAGGAAGCTCACTTCACATAGCCAGTGGAGGCAACCCCAAAGATGCCTATGCATCAACTCATCAAACGTGATGTTGTAAAACGCCAATCGTCCAGCTCTTAGAATCCCATGTCCATGCACCCATCCATGAACCATGACAAAAGAAAATCCTTGTGCCGGATAGAGAACCTGAAACGACATACTCGCCAACACATACTACGTACACCAAAAACAAACGACCGGAAGCCATACGCCTAGGACAACAAATAAATGAGAGTAAAGTCATGAACCATGACTACATGGAAACGCTAGAGAACCCATGTCAACAAAAGAAAGTATGTGAAGATGGACAAAAATTTCAGACGCAAGATGAGCAAATATGAACAGGTCTGCTGAGAAAGTAGACTACCTAACGCCAGACGTATCTCCAGTCGTGTTGAGATTGAGCAAGCGCTTGAGATCCTGCTCCAAAGCTAATGTATCGGAAGGGGTAGAGGTCTTCATTGCCGGGGCAGTCGCGGTTGCAGCAGGCGTAGAGGTCTTACGCTGTTTGGCGGCTACAGAAGAAGGGACAAAAGACATCATCGTGGTGGAAGGCCTTGGTGTAGATGCTGGAGGGCCATTCATGGCGGGTTTACCGGGTTTGGGTCCGGATCCTGGTCCATTTCTCTGAACTCTTGTAGGATAAGCATCCGGACGGGGCTGTTGAGGCTGCCTACCAGGCGTGCGCCTTTGGCTACCTGGGCTCTGTTGATAGGCTGGCATGGAGTGGCGGTACGCGTTAGGAGTTCCCCCATTGCCGCTTCCTGATCGATCCCGGGAGAAGGCGTTGGGGTCCATCTTGTAAGGCTGAGGAACAGAAGCGAATCCGTGAAACGCGTTTTGCTCCACCATTGGGGAATCGGCGGTAATCTCAGTGCGAAGGCCAGAATTGCGCTTTGAGGAGTCGCCTTGGGCTGCCTTGAACAGTGGAGATAGGTTCCGGTTGCCGTAGTAGAAGTCGGGGTTTTCCGGGGCCGTGGGCTGAGCTTGGGGGGTAACAGGTCCAGAGGTGCTTTGGACAGAAGGCCGACCATCATGGAATGGCGAAGGCGACTGCCGGGTTTGAGATGCTGGCGGATCCTGAGGACCTGGCCTAGGAGGTGTTGCAGCAGTAGGCTTCTTCTGTGACATTGACAGGCGATTGAACAGGTCCTGCATCACATCATTCCCGTTGCCCTGTTGGTGAGTATTCTTGAGTTGGGGAACGCAATTGGGATCTGTAACGGAGCGTTGCGACGCTGGTGATGCTGCAGGTGGAGGAGACATGTGCGCATGCTTGCTCTCGCCGTCAAGCTCAATAGGAAAGACGCCGTTCAGGGAATGGTAAGAATCGTGCTTGAAATGTTGGGGCTTCTGTGTACTGGCAGAAATGAAAGGATTATGGGAAGGAGGGCCACCAAGATGGTTGTTGTTGGCTCTTTCCGCTGCATCGGCCTTGAAAAGAAGATCTAGCGGAGACTGTTCATTACGCGGAGAAATGGCCACTGGGGCACGAGAAGGAGATGCAGAAGGACTCAGAGAGCCAGAATCGGAACTATCTTCGGGCGGAGGAGTTGGTGGACCAGCACGTGTCTTCGCAGGCACAGAACGAGAAAGAAACTTGGGTATGGGCAAAGCAGAAGGCGCTGGAGAGGCATGGAAAGTAGGCCCAGCATATGCGGCCTGGATCTTAGCCGGAGTTGCAGACGGATTGATGGGAACGGGCTCTGATTCAGCGGGAGAAAAGACGCGATCAGAAGACTGGGGTTTAGTGTGCCTCTTCATGTTGCGTGGTCCCGAAGGTATGTGGGCATCGTCGCCAGAGAAGGTCGCGTTGTCCGCAAGGGCGGGGCCGGCTGGCCCTTTGCTCGGCGAGCCGATGGGGCCATTGCGCTGATTGTGTGCATTGGGCGCACGGTTATTTCGAGGTTTCCGTTGCGACTGCCTTCCGGAGATGTTCTGCGGCGCCTGAGCTGGGCTCTGCGGCTTCCCGCGGGGGGCTCGTGGAGACGCGGTCGTGTGAGCTGTCGACATGTAAGGCGCAGGTGCGGGATTGTGATTGCGGTTGGGGTTATCTAGAGGGCCTGAGGCGGACGCTCTTGGTTCGAGATATGGAAGTGGGCTGGTTGGGATGCGATGACGCGGTCTGTGTGTTCCTGGGTGTCTGATACGGTGGAAGTGTGGAAAAGTTGGAAAGTAAAGTGTTCATATCCAGATTTGCAGGGTAGAGATAGGCACGCGCCGTCGGGTAATATAGGGCGAAGAGTGAGGGTGTCGTGAAGAGAGCCCGTCGCATAAGACGGTGCCAGCGCGGAGGTGGCTGTGGACAAACAAGGCTGATCTCGGCAAGGCGCACTGACGATCACGGGGCGGCGGCGGCGGCGTGTAAGGCTGAAAGGCTGAAAGACCGAAAGGCTGTTGCACTTGGGAGTGCGAGTGTGAATCGAACATGGGCCTGACTTGAATTCTAAGACGTGCTTGAAATGCGGTCTTTATTCGCCCAAAACAATCCAGGGTTCATGGCGAGTTACTTTGCATTACCCTTGACTGGTAAGGTTGTCGCAAAGTGACGTGAATGGGCCCCAGTCTTGGCATGTCCTCGCCAGCTGCTGGAGCCTTACGCTTGCACGTCGCGCCTTCAGCTTCCAAACAACTCGGGAGTACTTCACCAGTACTTTGCCACCCCGAAATACGGCCTGGAGCTGCAAAGCACCTTGACTGCATACGTTCATCTTGCACTCTGTCTATTGGCGCGTTTCGCACTATCCACAAGCTTCCAACATCAATCAACCCCCCGCCCCCACCACTCTCTACCACCACATTCCATAATCATGGCCGACGTCGATATGGCAGATGCGCCCCCGGCGAAGACAAAGACGGGCAAGGTCGGCGCCAGCGGGGAAGGAGACAAGAAACGCTTTGAGGTTAAGAAGGTAGGCAGCACACGACCGTGAACAGAAGAGTAGAGATGTGGATACTGACTGCTCTCAGTGGAATGCTGTGGCCCTCTGGGCATGGGACATTGTCGTTGATAACTGCGCCATTTGCCGTAACCACATCATGGACCTCTGCATCGAGTGCCAGGCCAACCAAGCTTCTGCAACGAGCGAGGAGTGCACCGTCGCCTGGGGCATTTGCAACGTAGGTTCTCACGGCACATGCTCAGTCTCTGTACTAATTCACGATAGCACGCTTTCCACTTTCACTGCATTTCACGATGGCTCAAAACCCGGCAAGTCTGCCCACTAGACAACCGAGACTGGGAATTCCAAAAGTATGGTCGGTAGACGGTCGTGGCCGCTACGGGAATCTGGGTTGGTTCAACATGGACGTTTTCGGGCTATGGTTTCATTCGGACATCTGGCGTTAGTACGGCCTTCACAAAAGGGCTATGAGAGTACCGGGTAGCAGCATGGGCGGTCAGCACCGTCGAATCAGATTCCCATTATGATACATGTGTCCCTTCTTTATACGCCCTGCATGCAACTATCCTACCTTCTTCCCATCTACATCGACGTTGTATTGCGAATTAGCGTTATGCGCCGGCAGCCAGTCTTCCATGTTCTTGTTGTAGAAGGGCCAGGGTGGTACGACGACGAGGAAGGTCAGAGCGGTGCCAGCGAGGCCAATGTAGAGGGCGAGCCGAATGTCTTGTGCCATGAAACCGACGATGAAGGCAAGAATCTGGTCCAGTTAGTATTGCGGACAGCTCAAATTGAGAGTATCAGACATACACCAGCAGCGCCGAGAAGTACTGTACTCAGCATCTCCGCGAGCCTCTGACCCTCAAAGTCCTGTCATCGTCAGCATGTCAGGTGCGAGGTAGTGGTGGAAGTGTCGCATACAATCTGGCCATCTACCGCGTCGCGCACTTGCTCCAGTAGTTGGTCTGCCATGTTGAGTGAATGCGCGGGCGCTGGGGTCTTGCCGAGTTTAATGTGTATTGGTTGGGTCTAGTAGAGTCTGGGATATGGACATGAATATGGAAATGGATTGACTGCACACTACTTCGGCGGTCGTGGTCGCTGGCCTGGTTGCGAGTCACGGAAAGGCTAGCCGTGTTTGAAGAGGTGGCATGTTCGCGATCCCCATCGGAACGACCTCGGATAGACAGGGGCATCCGCGGCCGCACTAACCCTGCAACCTTCTATTTGCGCCCGACACTGACGATGATGTTCATGAATTTTCCTGACCGTTCCTCAGGGAAGAAGCTTGAAAGCGGCCGGTGACTCCACGACAATAAGACCGTTTCACCTGCAACCCCCTCACCCCCCATGTACCTTTTCTTCTAGACGCGTCACATGCTTCCCCTGTAGTTGGTAGCGGTAGTCTTCACATCAGCCCAATCAGCTGGGGCGAGTTGCGGCCCCGTCAAAAGAAAAAGCTTGGCCTGAGCATTCCAGCCACAGTACAAAAGACCCGCACCACCCGTGAACCGATATTTTCATTGCCCACCTGGTCTCGCACCACTTGTATCGCCCAAGTCTTCAATCTCGGATTTTTACCGGTCCCGCTCGAATTTAGAAGCTGCGACAGTGCCCTTACAAGCTTCCGACTCACACTTCCGTGGACCACCATCCACAATTGCGACTGATCTCTCAAGGGGTCTTTGTTTTTTCCACTATCCCCTTTCGCAACACTTTCTGACGCTACGGCGTCCATATACATACAAACCACCAAGTTGGCGGGACTCTACCTCGACCGGCTCTCCTTCATCCGCCCCTTACTCGGCACCAAGGCCTGGGTATTCGGAGGCGACCACAAGCCCCCATAACTGGTCTTTACCGAAAAGAACACACTCGCTACTGCTTCCTCGTTTTTATAAATCTTCCTATTCCCGGAGAGGGTGCCGAATTCTGGCTACCGGACACTGTCTTCCATCGGCTTAGTGTAGGGGACGACCCTACGCGAAGCCATCGTCAAGTTGAGCGCGCCGTAGAGGTGGGCGCTCACAAGCGACCTACCCGCCTCCGTGCTTCTTGCGCCGCAAGAAGTCGCTGAAGGAACAAAAACCCTGGCTTAATCAAGGCATACTGTATCAGATCTGGAGCCTCACTCATCGCCGCCTGAGTCGCCGATATGACTGACACTCCGAGATCCGAGACCCAAACGAGGTTCAGCACTCCGGTGTCTGACCTCGACGATCATCGCCACCAGCCCGTGTCTCTCCCACGGGCCGATGCCAACTCGCCTGCCAGGTCGCGACGACCGACTTTTGCCAGTGCCCACGGCCAAGAGCGTCCCAACATACTTCTTCAAGTCAACGAAGCCCTCGAGGCCGACATTACTCGACGCGACTTTGAAAGCGCTGTGGTAGACGATGACCAGCACCTAGGTCCTGACATATATGTGCGCCGTGGTTCGCTTGCCCAGAGCCCTCAGGCCCGACGAGAGACATTCCGACGCCCGCGCGACCCTGCCATTGAGCGCCTAACTAGGAGCAGGGGCTCTTCCACCAGCTCGCGCTCTGTGTCTCCACCCAATTCCGTCGACGCATTTGCCGGACCTCGGCGCCGTGACCGAGCCAACACCCTCCAGAGCCACGCCGATTCGGAACTCGATCTAGCACTGCACAGGACACTCTCTCGTGGCACTACACGCCGTCCAACAATCAGTGACGAGCGGCCTGACGAGTCGCACGACACAGACACAGCGTCTACGCACAGTTCTGCCGAAGAAGACGTCTGCTTTCCAGTTTCCGACGACACAGGAAAGACGACTAGATTCGACTACGAGGCGTTGGAGGAGTTTGTCGCAGAGTCTCACGAGAAGACGCCAATTGGTCAGCCGTTGCGTCACAAGGCGAGCGTAGCCTCCAACCTGTCCGCGAAGCCCAAGGTCTTTGCAGACCTCCGTCCCAAGTCGAGTCAATCTGTCACACCCAAGAACCAGGCCGACACGGCGACTTTGAAGGATGTCGACCCTGCGATCCAAGAGAAGCTCGCCGAAGAAGGGCTGTCGCACGTTTTTGCGGAGAAGCAAGCCCCCGAAGCCATGCTCAACCGTTGGACCTTCTTTTCCTCTGAGCTGGACGATACAATCCATGCAGCTGAACTCGGAGGCCTCCTCATGCCCAGCGAACGTTTCCGCGACCTATTCGACACACCATCAGACGGCGGCGTTTGGTGGCTCGACATGGTCAATCCCACCGAAGAGGAGGTCTTTGCCATTTCCAAGGCCTTTGGGGTACATCCCCTTACTCGCGAAGATATTTGCATCCAAGAGCCGCGCGAGAAAGTGGAGTTGTTTCACCAATACTACTTTGTCTCATTCCGCTCGTTCTACCAAGCCGACAAGGAGTCGGACGAGTACTTGGAGCCAGTCAACTTTTATGCCGTAGTTTTCAAGGAGGGCATTTTGACCTTCACTTTCTGCGAGAGCCCCCACACGTTGAACGTTCGTAAGCGTATTAGCCGCCTCCGCGACTACATCAACCTCAATGCAGACTGGATTTGCTATGCTCTCATTGATGACATCGTTGACAGTTTCGCTCCTGTCATCCGGGGTATCGAGGACGAGGCAGACGCGATTGAAGACCAGGTCTTTACTGCCCGTATCGAGGATTCTCGCGCAATCCTTCGCTCTATTGGCGATTGTCGCAAACGCGTCATGCAGCTTCTGCGTCTCTTGGGGGGCAAGGCAGATGTCATCAAGGGTTTTGCCAAGCGTTGCAACGAGTCATACAGTATGGCTCCCCGTGGCGATGTGGGCATGTACCTCAGTGATATCCAGGATCACGTTGTCACCATGATGTCCAACTTGGCCCATTTCGAAAAGATGCTCAGCCGTGCGCATTCCAACTATCTTGCACAGATCTCGGTCGACCAAGTCATCCAGGGAAACGACAGCAATGCCACGCTTCAGAAGGTTACAGTCATCGCGACCATCCTTGTTCCTCTCAACTTGATCTGTGGTCTCTTTGGTATGAACGTCAAAGTACCAGGGCAGGACGGCAGCTTGGCTTGGTTTTTTAGCATTATCGGGGTGATCTGCCTCTTCGTTTCTGTTTGCTTGGGTGTCGCGAAGAAGATGCGATACATTTGATCTGCACTTTTTTGTTTCCTTTGTCTCCCATTCTTGTTGTTCATTCAGTACACGATGTAACGCCAGCGCAGGTGTAATGGGTGGATACTGTCATTCAGCCGGTTTCTACTACACAGCATGGGGAAGTCATCCCTGGGTCATGTTAGACACGATCATATTTGACAATACATGCACGAATATTAGAAAAGAAAAGTTTTTTTTTTTCAGATAAAAGCCATTGTGAAAATACCTGGGTGAAGTTGCGGGTCGAGCTGGTCATTCAGGTGCGCAAGCCGGGTAGCGCAGCCCCTAGTCGGGCAGCTGAAGGATGAGTGGTGGCGAAAAGACTCGGGACATTAGTCAGAAGGCGTAGTTGCAACACAAAAGAAAGTGCAGAGATGTCCAGGCGCAGTATAAGAGCATCATGTGCGCTTTGTTTGTTTCGGGCACTCTAAATATATCCAGTGATGTGGCAGGATGTAGCAGGAACCACGTGGTAGCCTGACAGACGGCCTGAGGGGAATGATGGTAAGACCCCGAGGTCCAAGGCGAGAGCTGCCTCACTTGGTACACTAGACTGGCCTTTGCGATGGTAGATAAGCCGTCAGTGGGTAGCTATCACGCGGGCTAAGAAGACCCTTTCATTCCGTACCATTCCTACTCGTTCCGAGATCGGAAGGCACAATGGGGGCGAGGATACCATTGTCATCAAGTGCAAGCATGCATGGTAGGACGGATAAAGCAAGTCAGCCGAGGAATAAAGAACGCGGTGACGTTGTGTAGCTGCAGCCCAGGAAGAAGAAGGTGGAGGTTCTACGACGTCTTCTGCAGGGTCGGAAGCGGTGAATTAGGCTCTTTCCGAAAGGTCGGCCTAGGTAATCCTTGCTATTCGGCGAGAGCATTCGATCATGCAGCGCCTCAGCGGACGCACGCCGTTAAAGCACAAGGTCTCACCCTTCCCGCCTCTCCCTCCCTCTCCCTCTCTCTCTCTCTCTCTCTCTCTCTCTCTCTCTCTCTCTCTACATCGCACGCTCCCTACCTGCTGCTTGTCCCACTCGCCTCCCACGACTACCTCGGCCGCTGCTACTGAGTACTACTTGTTTCCGCATCCCCTCACGAACGCGACACGCTCTAGCCAAGGATCTCGAAACCATAAGACGACATGGCGGAAATGGCGCAGCGGATACTCATGAATGAGTTCAAGCAACTCAGCAAGGAAAAGTGGACGAATATTGAGGTACGTTTTGGTGGTGCTTGTCAAGAGTCACCGTCGGAGTGGCGATGCAGGGATACGTAGCTAACCACATCACAGCTTATCAACGAGAATGTCTTTGAGTGGAGCGTGGCCCTCATTGTGCTGAATGAGGAGTCCATGTACTATGGCGGTTACTTCAAAGCGACAATGTCGTTTCCTCGCAACTACCCACATAGCCCACCAGGTACGTTAGGACTAGGAGAGTGTTTCCATGGCGGAAGCAGTCGTCCTGTTTAAGGGCGGCGCTAACAGATTGGCAGACTTCAAGTTCATCCGACCGCTTTACCACCCGAATATCTACCCCGACGGCCGTCTATGTATCTCCATCCTCCACCCGCCCGGCGATGACGAGATGTCGGGCGAGACTGCCGCGGAGCGCTGGTCGCCTGTACAGCGTGTCGAGACGGTCCTGATATCCATCCTTTCTCTTCTAGACGATGCCGAGGTGTCTTCACCCGCCAACGTCGATGCAGGCGTCATGCTGCGCAACAAGCCCACTGAGTACAGGGAGATGGTCAAGAAGGATCTCGAGCTGTCGAAGCAGGACATTCCGACTGATTTCGTCATGCCGACCCATGAGACGGCATGGAAGAAGGAAAAGGATGAGGGCGAGTTTGATATGAGCTGGGAAGATAGCGACGCTGAGAGCCTGGATTTCGGCGGCAGCGAGAGCGATTTGGATGAGGACCAAGAGATGGATTCCGACTTCGAGGCCGATGACGACGATGTGGACGAGGATGACGACGATACCCCAATGAAGCGCTAGGCGGTGGCTATCAAGTTGACTCGGATTCCTGCCCCGATATCTGAGGTATCGCCTCCCCTTACGGTCACATTCCCAATCACCCCCACCGCCACCCCACCACTATATATACAGGCGGACATTTGCGTACAAGCGCATACGCATCCCGCTCTCTTCACCCACATTTCCTTCCCTCCCCCCGTTTTTTTCCAACCTTTTCATCATCAGCGAGGCGTTTTGGTACCAGCATGGGAAGGGACTCATGGCGCTACGCGCAGAACTCCGGCCGTGCGTTTACAATGGCATTCTACACTTTTTTTCTGCATGAGAACGGAGTTTTCCTTTTTCTTTATAGAAGGGGGGGAATGAACTAGTTATTAGCGCCATGGCAGAGGAATGGTAATTGAAAATTGACATTGACATTGATTAGATTCAGCCGTGACTCGATGAGAAATAGCATGGATCTATGCCATCCATCCATCCATCCATACATACATCTACCCTTTGCAATTCCAGCAATGCCGCAAACCCAATGATTTCGAAACGCCTTCGAAGAATTACCATACATGATGCACACACACACACACACACATAAAAGAAAAAACACCAGCTCCTTTCTAACCCTCTTCTTAGACAGTACCCGCGATGCTCAGATCCCTAATCTCTTGCAGCACCTCCTCGACCCGAGCGTCCAGCTCACCCTGCGCATACTGATCTCTTGTGTTGGCATCGAGGTACTGTTGTACCTGGGCCATTCTTGAGTAGGCTTCTGCGCAGAATCTCAACTGGATCTTGACCAGAGCCTCGAAACTTGGGTCTAGGTAGGGCACGCGCAGGTCAATGAGTTGGGGTAGTTCAGCAGTAAGGGTGTCGTTGAGCTGGTCGTAGGCGGCCTTTGCAAGTTGCTCGTCCTTTTCAGCGCGCGGCAGCTTGGTCACGTCCTTGTCGGGCTTGTCTGTCAGCTTCCGGACTTGGGCGCGCATGCGATCGTAGTCCATTTGCTTGTGTTCGCGCTTGGTGATACAGGCGTTGATGTCGGGGAAGTAGGAGCAGAATCGCTGGATGGGGTCTAGGACGGTTGTGCGATAGGGGCCGTCGAGGGCTTTGATCGTCTCGGCGTCGAGGTCCGTGACGGCTTGCTTGTAGGAGCGGGACACGCCATCCTTGGTGCCGGCGTCTCCGTAGAAGGCGTCGATGGTTTCGGCGATGCGCATTTGCGAGGCTGTCATAGCGCGCAGGGAGTCGAGGTAGCCTTTTGCTTCCTTCTGGAGCTTGTTCGCTGCTGTCTCCATGGTGCGGTAGCGCCTAGCATCTTGTTAGCGGGTATGTTCATGGTGGGACACCTGGGGGAAACAGGGAGGCGCCGGCTGGCGGGGTCAGGGAGCATACCGCTGCTCCGTCTCAAAGTCGCGGTCATTTGTGCGCTCGACTTGGCCAGTCTTCATCAAGACCTGTGTCGTCGCGCGATTGACGCCTTTCTTGAACCCTGCGTCGTGTAAGCCGCCGTGATGCCGGACGGGTGTGGTTGGGCTGCAATACCTGTCCAAGACATGATTGTGGTGGCGGTGTTGTTGTTGTTGTTGTTGTTCTTGTATGATCTGAGGGGAGAGTGTGAGTCGGTAGAGGTGTGGCTAGTGCGGTGGTGAATGGCCTTGGAGTTGCGGTGGTGTTGTGGGGAGGTTGCGGGAATCAATGGGCCTCATGTCCCTGGCCGGTGGCAGACGAGTGGTCGGGTCGTGGGCGGGCGGCAGTGCCACAATGACGAAAGCTACACCACCCCGGCCGCAGGCTTTCCCAGTGGCTGAGCGCAGCGGCCATGATCCGACTTTGTGCGAACCACCTGACTTCAATGTTTTCACTCCGCTCGCTGCATCGTGCAGCCCCTTCACCTTTACGTATCTGTAACAGCTGCTTGCGGAAATATTCCGTCGCGCCGCCCTCAAGACAACGGGATGGGCAGAAGCAGGTGATATTTTCGGGCATCCAGCCGACTGGTGTACCACATCTGGGCAACTACCTAGGCGCATTACGGCAATGGGTTAAGCTCCAGGACGAGGCACCTCCGGATGCCACCCTTCTCTTCTCCATAGTCGATCTGCACGCGATTACGATTAAACAAGATCCACGTGAATTGGCGACATGGAGAAAGGAGATGCTGGCCAGTTTGCTGGCAGTAGGTCTGGATCCGAAGCGATGCATCATATTCTCCCAGAGCAGTGTAAAACAGCATGCTGAGCTAATGTGGATACTGAGTTGTGGCGCGAGCATGGGCTATCTTGGGCGGATGACGCAGTGGAAGGTATGAGGTGGAGAGTGCGATATGAACTCGAAGAAGCGGCGCTGACTATATCTGTAGAGCAAGTTGTCACTCCCTTCCAATGCTTCCCCTCTCGACCCCTCCAACAACAAAGATGCCCTCAAACTCGGCCTCTTCTCTTATCCCGTTCTTCAAGCCGCCGACATTCTTCTCTACAATACCACCCACGTTCCAGTCGGCGAGGACCAAGCCCAGCACCTCGAGTTCACCCGCGAACTAGCTGCCGGCTTTAACCATGTCTATTCACAGTCACAACCCCTCTTGACCGTCCCGCAAACGCTTCTGAGCCCGGCCAAAAGAGTCATGAGTCTGACTGAGCCCACCAAGAAGATGAGCAAGAGCGATCCGAAATCCAAGAGTCGCATCCTCATTACGGATACAAGGGCGGAGATATACAGCAAACTGAAGACTGCCCTCACTGACTCAGTTGATGGCGTGAGCTACGATCGCGAGAAGAGACCTGGTGTATCAAATCTTGTGGATTTGTTGTATCACTTTGACGGCTCGGCCGCTGCGTCACCGGAAGAGTTGGCGAATGAGTTGAGGCATCTCAGCATGCGGTCGTTAAAAGAGAAGGTCGCGGACACTGTCGATACTGGAATCAGGGATATTAGAGAAAGGTATCAAAACTTGATGGGTGGAGATCAGAAAGAGCTAGTAAAGCATGCGGAAGAGGGCGGAGAAAGAGCAGAAAGCATCGCTGAGGAGACAATGAAGAGAGTGAGGAGTGCTCTGGGTATCGGCTGGTGACACGAGCTACCTGTAGCATAAATTCTTAGATATGACTGATGTTGTTGTCGCAGTCATACCTGTAACATGAGTACAGTCAACAAAGTGATTGTATAACGCTGTGAACAAAGTCTTGTAGTGCTTTCATATTCTACAGCAGCTCTTCACAAATTTACCAACACAATCCCTACGAGTATCCAGACTGCTCCGATATAAACTCCACAATACGTGCTTGTTGCGAATTTCAAAATGCAATACGCAATATTTGCAATGCGTCCATTGATGATGCATGCCGTAAATGAGCCGATAGCAATGAACGTTTTGGCGCCGTTGCTCTCTTTAAGCAGTGGTATGCAGCGATGCGTGACTAGATATGTATCCTGTATATTGACGTTGAATACGTCATGGAAGTCCTGTGGATATCCTCAACAACTGGAATTGGGTCAATCGGTTCACACCAAGAAAACTGCGAAAGTGTTGTTACGGCTCTGTGCTCGAACCATGGCATGTCGCTCCCGTGATTATATCGTGGGCAACGTCTGATAGAGAAGTGGCCAATAATTCGTCCGGCGGAAGAGTGGGGTGACGAAATGACGACGTCGCCAAGCCCTCCGCCACGGTTCAGCCACAAACCTCTACTTAACCAGTAATTTAGCGCATTGAAGTCTCATATCGCCAAGTACTCCGCTGCTGCTTTCTGTGCCAAGTGCTCAATCGTGATTCTAGATTCCGGATATTTGTCCTCCTGCACCACTTAGAGAGCCCTAACCCCCGAGGGCTCCAGGGCGTCGTCATACGACCGCAACGACACCACCAACCCCTCTTGGCAATTCACTGTCCCTCGTGCCCTTGGTTTGAAGCAAGTATTCGTAATTCTTCGGAGCCATCATTACCGCTTGGCGAGCGCTATACCTATAACATATAAGAAGCTCATCACCCCGCGCCTCCCCACCATGTACCTCATCGAATACATACATCGTTGAATACAAATTTCACAAATCCTACACGAACGATACTTACCATGCCTAAGCACCACCCCGGGACTTGGGTCGCCCACAGCAAAGGCGACGTCGACCTCACCGACGTCCCTTGGGCAGTTACAACCCATCTGCTCGCCATCAACCACCAACAATTGCTCCGCGTCACAAGGCACTCCTTCCTAGAACGCGCTGCAAAGGGCACCTTGCCGAAACCTTTGATAGCACAATGGCTAGCAAATGATAGGCAATACATCCAAGGCTACCTTTCAACAATCAAAAACACTCTCAATCTCATCCGCAGTACTCACACATCAACGACCGCACCGGGTGCTGAGCCAGACATCGAGACACGCCTAATTTCATGGCTAGAGTCTGGTATAAAGAACGGGGAGAGGGAGATGCGGTTCTTCGAGGAAGTTGCTGAGATCTACAACATCGAGCTTCTTCCCTCGCCCTTGCAAGACAACGTCAAGTCAGAGGGTCTGCGTCGCTATGAAGCCCTGTTCAGCAGCGTTGCATCTCAACAGCCAAATTCCTTCATACCTTGGTTAGAGGGCGCCATCTTGCTATGGTCGACTGAGAAAGTCTACTATGAAGCCTGGTCCTGGGCTCGCCGCCAAGATACACAGTCATCGCCTCGAGGCTATGATGGTGATATGGATGGTGGTGCCATGCGCAGGGAGTTCATTCCCAACTGGTCAAACCGCGACTTCATGATGTTCGTCGAGCAGCTTGAACGCATTGTCAACGAAGGTGTGAGCAACGCCGTGAACCGCGACGACGAGAAGTGGGCCGAAGTGAAGGACAGGGTGGATCCGATCTGGAGGGCGTTGCTAGAAGCAGAAGAGGCCTTCTGGCCAGATGTTCCTGGAAGCGAAGGAAGTTTGATCGAACCCGGTGTTCGGCGAGGGCATGACGGCAAGATGGATGGAACGACCTTGCGCAGTACAGGAAATGACGAGGTGTTGAATGAGCAGCAGGGTGTTCGAGCGGGTGACATCACGACGCTGCACAGCAATGAGCATGGACAGGTCAGGTAGTAAATCAGGAGTAGGCATCATGATATAGTGATTCAGCGAGTAAGAGATTGCCAATGTACAAGTTTCGAAGGGGCCCCATACTGAACTCGTTTAATGCATTCATTATCCACGATACAGCTTCCGTGCGGGTCTCATGCTGTATAGTACAGAGTATAACTACGAGGCATCTGGGTAGGCCAATTCCTACATACTGTTAGAAAGTACTCGTCTTCCAAAAGATTCCTCACAACCGCACACTTGGCACTGTTCGCAGCCTGTTCCTCCAAAAAAGCATCGGCTGGTGGTACTACCAAGATAGCGCATGCGTCTAGCTTCGTATGGCCAAGATGGAGAATACTGGGAACTCTTTGCGCCGGGCCGATATAACTCCGGGTTGGTGGCCTGTGCATAGAATAGCTTGGCCTCCGCGAAAATCCACGCGAAAAAGTTCGAGATCAGTGCATCGCCAATTGCAACACCACCACCCAACTCAATAATCGCCATGGCTCTCGTGCAGACCGATCCCGACGCGTATGTGATTAAGCCGGCGGCAGCTGCGCCTGCCATCGACACTAGCGACTGGCCATTGCTGCTCAAGAACTACAGCGACCGTATGCTGCAGCTCCCCATATAGCTCCAGAATGCTTTGCTAATGCGTATATAGTGCTCGTTCGCACATCCCACTACACTCCTATCCCTAATGGATGCGCGCCTCTTTCGCGAGACCTGAAGTCATACATCAGCTCTGGTGTGATCAACCTCGACAAGCCCTCCAACCCGTCATCGCACGAAGTCGTGTCATGGATCAAGCGCATGCTGAGGTAGGAAGAACTGTAGTAACCCGTCGCATGCACTTTAAGCTGACATGGTGCAAAGGGTTGAAAAGACCGGCCACAGTGGTACCCTTGACCCCAAGGTCACCGGCTGTCTCATCGTCTGCATCGACCGCGCCACCCGTCTCGTAAAGTCGCAGCAGGGAGCTGGAAAAGAGTATGTATGCGTCATCCGCATGCACGACAAGCTCCCCGGAGGCGAAGCGCAATTTGCGCGAGCTCTTGAGACGCTCACCGGAGCTCTGTTCCAGCGACCACCGCTCATTTCCGCTGTCAAGCGTCAGCTACGTATCCGAACCATTCACGAGAGCAAGCTTTACGAGTTCGACAACGAGAGACAGCTCGGTGTATTCTGGGTCAGCTGCGAGGCTGGAACCTACATTCGTACTCTTTGCGTTCATCTTGGTCTTTTGCTCGGTGTCGGTGCCCACATGCAGGAGCTGCGCCGTGTGAGGAGTGGAGCAATGGACGAGACCAAGGACCTCGTCACTCTGCACGACGTCCTCGATGCTCAATGGCTGCACGACAACAACCGTGACGAGGCCTACCTGCGCAAGGTCATCGCTCCTCTCGAGAGTCTTCTGATGAGCTACAAGCGCATTGTTGTCAAGGACAGCTCGGTCAACGCCATCTGCTACGGTGCCAAGTTGATGTTGCCTGGTTTGCTGCGATTCGAGAAGGGAATTGAGATCCACGAGGAGATCGTTCTTATGACCACGAAGGGTGAGGCCATTGCTCTCGCCTACGCCCAAATGTCTGCCGTTGAGATGTCTTCGTGCGACCACGGTGTTGTTGCGAAGATCAAGCGTGTCATTATGGAGCGCGACCTTTACCCTAGGAGGTGGGGTATGGGCCCAGTCGCCACCGAGAAGAAGAAGATGAAAGAGGCAGGCACCCTTGACGTAAGACATCTGCTTTGCCTGAAGGTACTCTCTGCTAACAACCCTAGAAATTTGGTCGTCCCAACGACAAGACCCCTGCCAAGTGGAACACTGAATACAAAGACTTCAACAGGAACGACGTTGACGGCGCTTCCGCACCCGTGGCTCAAACCACATCGACCTCCGAGGTTCTTGCTGCCCCACCGGTCCCACCAACCGGCCTCAGCTCGGCTGAAGAGGCTGAGGCGGAAGCCGAGACCAATGCTGCTGATGATGGAGACAAAAAGAGCAAGAAGCGCAAGAGCCGAGGCGACGGCGACGATGAGGCTGACGAAGACAAGGCCGAGCGCAAGCGCAAGAAGAAGGAAGAGAAGGCTGCAAAGAAGGCCGCAAAGAAGGACAAGAGGAAGAGCAAGGGCGGCGATGACAGCGACTCCGACTAAACGATCAATACTTTAACCATGGACGTCCGAAAAGCAGCCAGTGCTTCACTGCTGTTGCCTGTACAGGCTCTGTACATGCATAACATGTACATGTCATAGCTATTGATACTACTACTCTATCCTCGGATACCAGCTTCTTCAATGTAGCATACGGAAAATGGCGTTTGGGAATTCGGGCATGCTGGCGTTTGGCGCGTCAAAGCTTCTGCGACAGGGGTGGTCGACTATGTCTTGAAGTGCGACATGGCTCTTTGCTAGTTATGTTCAATCCACTGTTTAAATTTCACACGCGTAATTCCTCTTGAACTTTACCCTATGGTGCTCTTATGGCAAATGCTCAAACACTGTTTATCGGACCTATAAAACGCGATGATTTGACGTCACGAAGTACCGTTGATTGCTCTTCAAGAATTCCGTGTCGCGGCGAAAACAGGGCAGAGTGGATGGCGCAACAATGACTGACTAGTATAACAACAAGCTAGACAAAGGTGTCTGTAGCTTGATGAAGTGATGTTTGCATTCCCCTAAAACTCTATCAACACGTGAACAGCATGGCTACACCAAAGCCAGCTGCCAGTGACTTGACCGGCAAAGTCCTCGTCACGTCCTATCTACACATTTCCCCTCTGAAGCTCGATTTGATGGGAAGGTACGTTCTCAGAACCGGGACTACTTATGTCTCGGGAGTCGGAAACTGCGGGGCCAGCCATTGTGGTCATGAAAGCAATAGCGGCGGCCGTGGTAGTTTCAAAATGTCCAAGTTGAAGACTTCATGCTCCGCTCGCATCAAAAGACACTGTGGTCGACTAGTTCTAAAAGTGAAGCTGTACGAAAAAGGTGGAGCGGGGCGCGTGGAGTCAGATGAATAGCGAGGGACAAGAATCGCGCGTCAAAGGAAGCGAGAGAGCTCATTGCCCGACACGTCGAGACGGACAGCACGCATAGTTGATACTTCGACGTTTTCTAATTTGGTGCCAAGGAGTACGATGTATATCAATGCCCATTGTTTATTGACAATATCTTGGTTGAGACATGGCATCGTTGCTGAAGCTTCTCGAAGCTTCTTCTTGTGTTCCCGAGTTGCGCGACAGGGCCCGACGTCACCACTAGCGCCGTTTGACGAGTGGAGAGAGATTCGAAGCTCTTGAGCGATAAAAGCAACAGCAACCTTGTAATCACCAAGACGTCTGCTGAACAGCGAATTGTGCATTCACGAGATACCCTTCTTCTTTAGTTATTGGCGGTCAATATGGTCAAGGAGACTAAGCTGTACGATTCATTAGGTATGTTTGCTTGCCGTGCCCCTCCACCGTCATGCTTCCCAGCGTAGCCAGCAGGACTGGGTGATTGAGAGCAGCGGGTAGGTATGTGGACTATTGCTAACACGGTATCACAGGCATATCAGAATCAGCGACGCAAGATGAGATCAAGAAAGCATATCGCAAGGCGGCGCTGAAGTGGCATCCCGACAAGAACAAGGACAACCCGCAAGCTTCCGAGAAGTTCAAAGGTACATCTTTACCTTTTCTATTGTGTTGTATTAGTGGATCGTATACTAACAGTGTGATTAGAGTGTTCACAAGCCTACGAGATCCTTTCCGACCCCGAGAAGCGCAAGACATATGATCAATATGGTCTCGAGTTCTTACTACGCGGCGGCGTACCACAAGAGGATGCCGGAGGCCCTGGCGGCAACCCATTTGCAGGCGCCGGAGGCGGTGGAGGTTACCCCTTCGCATCATCCGGCGGTATGCCCGGCGGCACGCGGTCATTCCACTTCTCGACAGGTGGCGGCGGAAACGGCTTCAACTTCTCCAACGCCGACGACATATTTGGCGAGTTCATGCGCAACAGCGCGGGCGGCGGTGATGATTTCGATTTCGGTGGCTTCGGTATGGGCGGTATGCCTGGTGGAATGGGTGGCATGGGTGGCAGCGGGGGTGGTAAAGGTGGTAGATTCCGTGGTGGCCGACGAGCCCCAGAACCAGAAGTCACAGTTGTCGAGAAGCCGCTGGCGGTAAGCTTGGAAGAGCTGTACAGTGGCACCACCAAGAAGCTCAAGATCAAGCGCAAGACGTATGATCAGAGCACAGGAAAGCAAAGCACTCAGGATCGGATTCTGGAGGTGCCGATCAAGAAGGGCTTGAAGCCCGGAAGTAAGATCAAGTTCTCGGATGTTGGCGATCAGGTCGAAGGCGGAACCCAGGATTTGCATTTCATTGTTTCTGAGGTAAGTCATCTCCATTTCCCCACTAGTTCGTCTCTTTCCGAGAGTACCTGCTAACGAGTGTTTCTAGAAACCCCACGCAATGTTCACCCGCGAAGGCGACGACGTCAAGCACACCATCGAACTCGATCTCAAAGAAGCTCTCACAGGCTGGCGCCGCACCGTACAAACCATCGACGGCAAACAACTCAGCGTCGGCAGCGGCGGACCCACAGGTCCCAACTGGACAGAAAGATACCCCAACCTGGGCATGCCCAAGTCAAAGAAACCATCAGATCGGGGAGATTTCATCGTTGGTGTCAAGATCAAGTTCCCCACAAGCTTGTCAAGCACACAAAAGGAGAAGTTGAAGGAGATACTATAGGGGAAGCGACATGATGACCGGACGATTTTGATTCTCGTATATCTTTTTTCTTTCATTTTTTTTGAGTTGGCTGGCGAGGATGAAATAGCTCGTATTGAGCGGGATGGCGTTGGATGGAGTTTTGTGTTACCTATAATGACTTGCAAGGGGGAGGAAAGGACCAGATGGGGAAAAAGCATACTGGTGCAGCTGAAGGGGGGATGAAACATGAAGTCACGCGTTGATGATAGACGAATCTATGAATTATACTCTTCCAAATTTACGCATGCGTGCTTTGGCAATGTTTGTTAGTGGTTGCAGATAGGTATGGTCTGGCACGGCCTGTCGCAAAGGAAAATGGAGAAGGCACGGCGTGCGCGTGACGTCAGCATTCAGCCATGCTCACTACGCACACTTTTCAACTTGCCTTCTTCTCGGAAACCCCCCCCTCCCCAACATCAACATCCTATAACCTTGACAGCTCGTCCTTGGCCAAAGGCATGTTGCTGCAGGTATGCACATGGGGTCATGCACTACCCCGCTATTTTTCTACGCCACATCTTACTGGGCCGCATAGAATGGAAGACCATGTAGTAAAACGATGTCCTCGAGTATCTTCATTGGAGACCTTGAAGGGAAACAGCCTGGTTTTCTTCAAAGACACAGATACGGTAGGTACCCTTCGAACTTCATCCTCACGTGGGCATGGCCGTCACCATTACGAAGTATTGAATGGTTTGGCCTGTCTACCCCTACCGTCAGGTCCATTAGATTGACCATTTGTTTACTCGCACGAGTCCAGCCCATGTTGGCGAGATCAAAGACGCCAGCGTCATCTTGGAAGGCCTTATATATACGGCCAAAAAAAAAGCGAGGTACCGAAGAAAGAAATCATCTGGGAATGGTCTGGCACGGAAGTGATTTCCTCTCTATCTACAAAGAACAAGAGGGAAGAAATGTTCAATAGTTCCGATTTCGACCGGGCTGCTGGCAATCGACCTCTATGGGCTCCCAAAACGTATGTTCAGCCTCTCCATAACCAAGAAAGGAGACATAATGTTTTCTCCAGATGATTTCCCTTTCCGTGTTTGTTCGGGACTCTGCTAGACCGGGGTGCGCGCCAACAAAGACCGACCTTCACCATGTCTTGGGCAAGGCCCGTACACTTGCACTTACCTTCTGCTGCGCTCTCCATGTGAGCGTTCTACTCTACTGAGCCTCTTTGATCTTGCGGAACCGTCAGAGTAACATAACTTTGGTACAACCAAAAGCCAAACCTCCAAACATGTCCACGTCGTCGTGCAACTCTGAGTAAGTCCATTCCCTTTTCCAGAACTGAACAAGCTAACACGAACGAAAAATGACGGCGTGTAAGGCACTCAAGATACGAATTAGTGATTTACATGATACCAAACGCCCAACGGCCACATTAGTGAGGCAGATCAAGAAACATGCCGCCGTGGCTTCCCAAAGCATCTGCACAAACTATGCTACACTCAACTTAATTGTCAGCCGCCATGAAGCACTCATGAGAAAGAGATGGATGAAGAAGTCCTTTGCACAGAAGGGCAAAGTATTGCTGGGCTTCAGACCAAGGATGCCAGCAGAACACAACCCAGACACTGACCTACGAGCGAGACAACAGCTACACAAATCTGGAAATGGCCCAGTGGTCGCAGAGAGCGATAAGGCCATTGGAACAGGCAGCCATGCGGACACGGTTCGTTGTCGGCTGCTACCCGGACTTCAGCTTTTACATGTACAAGAGCGCATCTTGGACTTCTTGCTATCATGCTGCAAGGCTATATTGCACGACGTGACAATGGAAGAGATTCTCTTGTCACCAGCCCAGAGCGAGCCACCTTGTTCTCTTACCATAGCCAGATCACTTCGCCTAGCCTTTGTCGGGCTACCGACAATGCGCAATCGCTACATTCGGATCCCAGGGACTGGACCTCATGGTGTCATACTTTGCTCCAATCGTTGCTTCGGAAGCATGAGAGAGGGCATTCTCTGGGACATAATCGCTGGTGAGGTATTGGGAGGCAGTAGCTCTATCAAAGGCCCCCGCTTGCTTCATTTCATCATGGATCAAATCGACAACCTGGCCCGCAGCGACATGATCGCCAGAAAGATGCTCACATTCAGAATTTCAACAATCATTACTGAAATCTCTGTTGTATCAGAGTGTCTCTTTCAAATCGCGCTGTGGATGGGCACACCGGAGGTTGCGATGCTGGTATATGAGGAGGCCGGCCTCGATTGTAGGCACACGCCCTGTCACCGAGAAGAGGACGATGACGAAGAGGAGGAAGAACAAGAAGAAAATGTTGTGTACGAAGATGAGGGCTTCTATGATTTTATTGATTGGGTGTCTGAGATCGATAAGATTAGCATCTGCAAAGGACTTGTCGACTTGGTCAATCCCATCCGTGGAAGGCTGAGATATCTTGTCAGCAAGCCCAGCAGCGCTAGTAATGTCAAGATCATGCGGGAATCTGAGGGCAACCTCGATAAATTCTGGGCAGCCATCGATCTCTTCTTCAAACGCAAGTCTGGTGTCGCTCAACACGAGGCTATTCAGCTATGTCTCAATCATGGCGGACAGATGCAGCGAACCCCAGCTTGGGTTGCTCCAGATACTGCCAGTTCTTCCACTCAACATCATGAGTATCAGCCGTTCTCTGCCGCCTCACATGACCACTTAATGCAGCCTACTGGCATATTTGACAGGCTGGTGGTGTCTACAAAGACCAAACAGAAGACAAGACATTTGCCCGGTTCTTCCATGGTACCAGTTGCGGGTCTAGACAAGGCGAAGAAGCCTAGCCTTGAGAAGAAACCCAGCAAGACGATTCCTATTACTGTTGATAAGCGAGTCTACAAAACCCTCCAAACTATCTTCCACGTTTCTTCTTCGGATTGTGGAGAAGTCTCACGGGTTTTCAAGTGGGGCGAGTTCAAGCGCGCGATGGTCCGCATTGGGTTTTCTGCGGAGAAATTGCAAGGCTCAGCATGGCAGTTCACTCCCGGAGAAGCTCTCGAGATTGATCGTGGCATCCACTTTCACGAGCCACACCCTGACAGCGATATTCCATACATCATGGCGAGACGGTTCGGAAGGAGGCTTGAGCGGGTCTACGGTTGGAACAGCGACAGCTTCCGGTTGACGTGAACGCTGAGATCTTGAATTATGGGTTGACAAGGAGAGCTTGAGGCCTAGGGACGTGCGAAAGTCTTGGGCATAGGATGTGAAGGTTGTGCATGTGGTAATTCAGACTCACGGAGCGCTTGGAAGAAATTGACCTCGTATCGAGGAGGAGAATGTAGCGCAATGTGCTCAGCGTTTTCCAGGATCCGGCGCACCTCTCGTAATCTGTCTAACATAATAAGGGCATCATAGGCACCATGATCTGATGCAAAAGGGGTCATGAGAAGTTGCGTGATACGCAATCTAATAAAAAGCACCCCAGCCTTGTGCATTCGGAGGCAGCCAGTGCAGTATCACTATTGCTCTTTCTTACTTTCCATGATTCTACGTGCGGCAAAATTTATACCCTCGACAGTTGGCCAATCAAGCCGTTCCCCTAATTCTCACGGCGGCGATGGGGCACGCAGGGCAGCCGAGCGCGCTGTTCGCCAACACGTGCTGTCGCTAGACTCGCTGCTTTTAGACGTAGCTAACTCCATTCACATCATCACTGCCCCAAGATAAACTCTCTCCATTATAAGTGACTCAGCATGCATTAGTAAGAACCGCAGAGAACCGATTCTGAACCGCCGTAGTGTATCATTTCCGGAGCATCGACTTAAGCTATTCAGAACGGTCTCTTGACCTTGGCTTTGCGAAGTAGTAGATGTCTCCGCAAGATCAAATCGGAGAGATTTTGTCGAATTGGGCCGCAGTGTCTCACGACCCGCTGCATGAAACAAATGCCGAGATTAACTAGTCATATTTGTGTATTCCAGCCGTTTAGACCTACAAGGTATCCATCCGTAAGCCGAAAATCAAGCACGCTCTCTACCATGTAGCCATTAATGGATAGGACAGGGGGTTTCAGATTGTTCGAGTCGTGGCAGGGCTTCAACTCAATGCGCCTTAGCGATGTATGCGGTAGGAGGGAAGCGCTTCTACTTCCCAATTCATGTCACTATGAGAACAAATGTTATGCTGCTAAACAGTTCCACCCATCGTACGGCCATAAGCACGACGCGGACTTGGATGAAAAGCTGTAATGTAGAACCCGCTTAACGTGGTCTACTTCAGTGCCGTGCAAACAAGGAAACAACGGACAAAAGATTGAAAAGGAACCAAACACAATAGTCCCGGCTGATGATGTTAGCACGCTACAAACATCTGGGTGAGAACACCCACGCGGTGCAGACTCGGATTTTTGTGTACCTAGGTAGTGTCATAGCCTCATAGGGTTGTTGCGGGAAGGAAAATGCGTAGGGCTAACTGCCGTTAGCTGCAAAAATGGCAGCTAGCCTTGAGGAGTAGTTATTCTCGCGCGACACCCCGATTTCCAGTAATTGGAAATAGAAGTGGTGCCCATACTGTTGCTGCCAATTGTCCAACGTCGTAATTCCAGAAGCTGCCGTCTTAGCGCTTACGTCCATTTCCGGACAGTCAATCAAAGAAAGACGATAGTCGGAATCACTGGCCAGAATGACCCTCTATCCAACGTAGACGCATCATCAGAGAGTAACGTCGCAACGATTCATGTCCGTCTGGAGGGCTGTTTTCAGCTTCGCTCGAAGCTATCTCAAGCTCAATCCGTGGTGGTTGCTGGCAGTATTTCGGTTGCGAAACGCTGTAGGAAGGCGAGACTACTGATCGCCGATTTGAGAATCAGTGGTGAGATGTAGCAACGGTTAGTTCTGTCGCGATTCTGGCATATGGTCTCGGGCTTCAGTGCCGCACAAGATGCCCCCCCGAAAGACAAGCGTTGTATTCGATACGCGTCTTGACCATTTGCTTCCCACACACGTGACAACAGTTTCATTGTTCGGCTTCGGTGCTACTGAGACTGAGCCGCATTCAGTTACTTTACCTCTTCTGTTCGGTGTCACTCTCTGGCAACAGCATTAGCGATGAAAACCGCCCACGCTCGAACTCGGAGATGAAGCTAAGTTTGTATCTTCCTGTCTATTGAATATTCCCCGATCAACGGACTATTTCCACATTACCTACATATCCCTTACTCACCTTTGTAAGCAAAAAGGCGGTTGATATTCTGGACGTGAATATCTTAGTACATGTAGTTGCTTACAACCTTAGTTTGCACACCCAATCCCATGGCTTTCAAATTCTTCGAAAATCCGCACCACACAAGACATTGACCTCACTCGCAAAGCTTCTCACTCACCCAGCATCATAGGATCCACCCCAAGGATATGAGGTTATAGATCGCATGCTCCCCCCACCTCCCGCTAAGGACTGAAGTACCTTACAAATTTCTGTCAAACTACGCCGAGGAACCGAAACAGAGACAACCTACGTACTTGATGTGTAAGGTTTGTGTACGAAAGACTCTCTAAGCGAATATCGTCAATCCATCCACCAAGAACGGAGTCAAGCAAAATACCGAAGGTCCGCGGGCCCCCGGTATAGATTTTCCTGTCCCTAAATGATCGACTCTTCGTCCAAGACTGTCCGTTGAAGATCGAGTTCCCTTCGGCAGCGACTCTACTGGCGTGTCGTCTGATTTCCACTGGGAAATCGGCCGCTCTAGGCTCCGGAGGGTCGGTCGTAGAAAGCTGCGATGCAACGGCACGTATGATTGCCCAAAAGGGCCTCTTCTTTTTGAAGTCGCATCCAAGATCGTAGACGGAGGAGGTGCAATCTTCCCCATTACACCACGAATCCCCGACCGCGATACAGCAAAACCAAGGACAAGAAAGAATGTCCGAAAGGAACTTTGCACCTAAATCCCAATCCCCCTAAGCCTCACGGTTGTTCCTGACCGTGCAGGTTCCCAAAGTGCAGCGACGACGCTACAAGCTGTGTCCGGCGGCTTGGCAGCCGAAGCAAGGACAAGCCAACGAGACATAGAATGCGCGAATCATCTAGGCATTTGGTGATGCTTGAAGTGGTGTTTTTGTGAGCCGTTCGCCGAGATGCACATAGTTCCCAGGATGGTACTCAGTGTTGTCGCGACGTGTCTGCTATTCCACATTGGGGGTTGAGAAAAGGGTTGAACGGGGGTATGGGTGTGCAGTTTCAAGACGTCGAGAATGGCAACACGAGTACGTGGTTTGAAATAAAGAATATATTATTGACATATAGAAAGCTAGACTAATCAAACGCCTTGCATGCTGCGCTATGCTAAAATGTAGACTAGATATCGAGTGTAGAATGTTGACACGCGAAGACTTAGCTATCGGCGTGACCGGTAGGACCTTGTTCAGTGTCTGTAAATGATTAGCTTTATGCGACAAAAGTCCTTTTGAAACACGTGGGTACGTACAGTCCATAGTAACAAAGGCACGGTCTACCTCCTTTAGTCCCTCGAGACAGTACTGCAGGGTCTCGGCGATGTCATGGCATTTCCGAAGAGGAGTAACCTCGTTCATGAGTACATCAATCTCCACACAGACACCGTCGCCCGCGTGGTAGACCTTGAGGCTCTTGAAGCCTTCAACGAGCGGTGCGAAGCGGTAGGCCATGTACATCATCTTGCGTTCTACGCGGTCGTTGGCTGCTTCTCCAGTAAGTCGAGTAACGTTCTCGAAGCAGGTGCACGCCCAGTCGTAAATGATGAATAGCGAAAGGCCGGCTGCACCAAGAGGATCGAGCCACCAAACATTGATTTGAGCACCAATGAGAGGGAAAAGAAGGGACAGGGTGTTGAAGTAGACATCTGTGATGATTAGAACCGCAATTCAATTGATATTCGGAGATACTTACCCGTCTTGCAATCCTGGGCCAAGGCCTGAACTTGGGTTGTTTTGACTCTCGCGCATCCAATCCAGATTGTGCCCTTGACGACGATGGTGGCTACCATGGCAAAAATGGCAGCAGGTGGAAGCATGGCAACACTGTGGTCGCCGCTCGGTAGTAGCTTCTTGACCGACTCCTGTAAGATCTGGAGGAAAGATATCACCATAATAATAGAGAAGACCAGGATACCGATGGGCTCAAGGCGCCGGCGACCAATGGGAAACTTCTTCCTGAGGCTTTGGAGACGCCAGCCTACGAGCTTGTTTGTAACCCAAATGATGACGGTGCAAAGTAAGTCGAGGGCGGAATCTACAAGGGATGCGATCAAAGACAGAGAGTTCGACCAGATGGCTGCGATACCCTTGGCGGCGAGTAGAAGAATGTTCACAATGACGTTGATCTGAAGACTGTTAACTTGGTACCCTAACACTCGCGATTCTGAACTCACATTGATAGCCCATTGTACGTGCTTCGCAGACTTTCTCCGCTTCTCGCGCTCCTCTTCGGGTAGGAAAGGTTCTAGGTCCTCTCCACTGCTACCCAAGGGCCCTCTGTCTTCGGCTACGCCATCGTGATCGGGGTCTCGCGGGTTCATACTGTCGACAATGTCGTCGGCGAGCGAGGATACGACCATGTCGACCTCTGCCCAATCGTCGAGGCGGTCGTTTTGCGCCTGGTAGAATTGGCGTACTTTTTTGTTCTTGATGCTCTTGAGCTGCAAGTAGTTGTCAGCATGAAGGTTGTTGACACTTGTCTGGAGACATACGCTTTCATCGCTTTTCCTGTAGATTTCGAGCCCATCATGGTCGACATTGTCAATCAACTGCCGCTTCATGTCATTGGCGCGGTTGTCCTTCATTGTCTGCTCAATGGCATCGCGGAATCGCTGCTTCGGTTTGATTGGGTTGATGGCTCCATAGCCGCTCTCCAAGTCGATGCGCTGGTACTTGTTGAATTGCTCGGGATTGCCGTGGCTGTTGACATTGCCGTTGCTGCTGTGGCTGCTAAGCAGGTTGCGTCTGGTCCCAACCATGATTGTGTATGATGAGCAGCTGGCGGGGCTTCTGGGGGATATGCTGAAGGGGGGGAAAATGTAGGAAAGGAAGACGTTGTGGAGTATGGCTAGCTAATGAACAGCACACGAGGCACACGAGACGAAAGACGCGACGCGCTGTCAGACCAAGGCACGCAGAAATCGAGCCTCACAGAGATGCAAATGCGTAATAGCGTGCGAGAGGGCATCATAAATTAGAATCGCTAAACTAAAAACAGCCATGTGCCTGCATACAACGCGAATTCTTGGTAAAACCTGCGCCGGCTTGCGTCAGATGTCGATGAAGGAGTGCCATGACATCATCCGACTAGCGTCGCGTGGAAGAAGTTGCGATCCCGGCCGCTCCGTGTCCGGAATCATCGACTTGGCAGGTACCGTCACACGCATCTCTCCACAATATGAAGCAGCCCTATTCCAACACGCAACTCGCGCTTCTCATGCCTTTCTATCCGGCTCTTCAGCGCAGGGGAAGGCGTTCGCGTCGAGCGACGAAGCCTTGACCTGACGTCAGGCTCAAAACCGGATGCGTCTTCCAACACCAACGCCGTTGAAACACACTCCGGCCTTCGGCACAGGCTCCTTGTGCCGAACAACCGAAAGTCAGCACCAGTTTTCCTTCGGTACACCTTCCTAGGGTCAACCCAATGCACCGTGGCATCCGGCTTACGTCTAGAAGGCAACGCGAATCCCACACCCGTCGAGACGGCCATGTCTAGTGCTGGCATCCTTGGCGTTAAATGGGATCCCCGGCCTTGGCACGATTTGTTCCCTACCTAGCCCTAGCTAGGGAGATATCGAGCATCGCCATTACCCCACACTTCAGTTCGCAACTCTTCAACGACATGCGATGCTCCCATCCAAAGAAAATGGTTCTCACGACCAAGTAGTGACATGGTATATCAGCCAGCCAAGACACAACAAGCGACTTGGTCGGCCCGCAGGCCCTTTTAACCGCTTTACATAAGCATGCCCCGCACGATCCTTCGCAGCTTCTTCCCACGCTGGCTGCCGTGCCCGTAATAGGGGAGGCAAGAAGCTCGCCAAGTTCATTCCGAGGCATCGTGTGTCAAACTACATATAAACTGCGTATCCGCGTTTGTGTCTCGCCAATCCGGAGCGTCCAAACCACCCGTCATGGCACCACCGACAACGCGCGACGGCCGTCAGAACAATGGCGCGCTGCTATTGTTATTTACCGCGCTTGCTGCCCTCGGCCTGTACACCATGCGCATCATGACTACGACAAACGCAATCCCTGTTGGTTTCATGGAATCCTTTCAAGCAGGCACCCTAATCGATAGCTTGCCAATCAGGAAAGACTACACGGGGATTCAGCTTCTGGACGAAGGCTTGTCCTTCTTAGTCGCTGCGTTTGTTTACGGACCAACGGGATGGAATGAGCCTTATTACTGGCAGCAGATACATTTTCTGGTACAATTAGTGCCTATCATCGTGGTCATGACTGTCGAAGCGTGTCGAGAGCGGAATCAGGGTAGCTGGCTCAAATAGTGAGTTTTCAGCGCAAACGAATGAACCCGGCTGGAACGGATAAACATGCTAACAACTTCAAAGTACCACCATCTGGGCGTCCATGTACCAAAACGTCGGAGGCGCCTTCATCATCCCAATTTGGTGGATCCTCTACCATCGCGTGTCGAATCCAAAGTCATACTACCAGAGCGGGCGTGAAGTGCCTCTATCGTATGCGCGTATGATCCTCCCCGGGATCGTCCTGTTCTACGTCGTCCCCACCTTTGCGATATGGCTTCCGGCGGACAAAAGCCTGTCTACGCTCCAATCGGTTTTAGCGTTCTGGCAGTTCGCACCTCTCCTCGTGAACATCCCACTCTGGCTCGTCTCTCTCACCGGCTCTCCAGCTACTACTCCCAAGACAAAAAACGCCGACGTCTTTCACCTGAGGATCCTTTACGCGTTCTCGTTCTTTCTCTCCGTAGCGGTTCACTGGTATACCATCTACGGCATTTCCGTGTCTCCAAATCCCGATGTCAACTACGCCCGTGTCTTTATCCCCAGTATGTACACCTGGGATAGAGATATCACATGGGGCTTGCTATGGATCTTCCAGTGGGACTGGATCATCCTTGGATTGATGTATTTCATCGTTGCTTGGGTTGCAGTGTGCGATGTTCAACGGGCGAAGAAAGGAGAAGCTTCGCTAGAGAATGTCTTCGAGAGCTTCCTTATCATCATGACGATCACCGTCGGTGGTGGTCCGGGAGCCGGTCTTTCTGCCGTGTGGTTATGGAGGGAAGGAAATCTGGCGGCGGTTGAGGGTGCATCAGTAGTCAAAAAGGGACAGTAATAGGCCGGGTGCAAGTAACGCACGCTCTGAACTTGGATATGGGGTGGCAAAGATAAGACACAGACTGAACGGCACAAAGGAAGAAAAATACGAAGTCAGGTTTTAGACCTACGCTAATTAACTTGACCAACCCTGTCATGGCCTTTGCAGGACTTGCACGAATACTTCCTTCACTTCCTTTAACGGAGGCGACTCCAGCACCTTTTCCCAATCATCCTCTAGGACAGCTTCCAAGGCCGCAACTCCGATATCGACGAGCTTCTGGGTTTCCTCCTTATCAGCCCATTCAACTCGAGTCGGCCAGAAAGCAACATGAACGGCCCAATGCACTACCATCCTTCGGACCCATGCCTTGCCGGGCTGTGTCACGTCCACTCTACCCTCAATGTACGCGCGTAGAAAAGCTGGAAGCAGACCCCTATCGCCCCGGAAGCGGTCGAGAAGGAATGCTTCGGCGGCAAATTGTGCCACATCAGTAGCTGTGGTTCCGCGCCGTACCATTTCCCAATCCACAATCGTTAACGCGGCCAACCCACTTCCTCGTGGACGCACAAGCACATTACCAGGCCAAAAGTCGCCATGGCAGACGCTTTCATCATCTGTAGCAAGTAGACTGCCGAATTCCTCGTTGATGCGATGTGCTAGTTGGGGATCATGGCCGAATTGCTCAAGGGCAGTGTGCAGGCCGTTGTACGAGTAGCGGTAGATGTTAACGGCGATATCATTGTTCTTATTCGCAGTCCTGTCCAGGTCCGGTAGTTCGAGCAGGGGACCACGGAAGAACGCGTGCAGTAACGTTAGCCAAATTCCTAGCTTCCGCCCAATGTCCGGTATGTCGAATTCGATGTCCGTATAAGTTTCTTTCAGATTGCGGCTCCCACCGTCTTCAATCTCGAGCAGTTTCTTCTCCTGGTCGTAGCTCAGGAGCTCTACTGCATGTATGTCTGGCCTTGATGGACTCCGCCCCGGCACCTGTTGCTTGAGAGAAAGCGCTTCTAGGACGTGCGCTTCATAGTCCATACGTGCAGGATCAAAAGCAAAATCTTTGTTGCTGTGAAGGTAAGGGGCAGCGTGCTTGAAAATACTTGTAGAGCCATCCTGCCCGGTTGCGCGGTAGACGTAGTTTGCTGTGCCTCCTGTGAGTAGTTTGACACCAGCGTTCCCTGATCGTGATGCTGCAAGGTAGTCGCTCAGTCCTTGTTCTGTGGTGAGATCATAGAACGGTGCCATATCGAAGTTTCGCTGGAGTAAGGCCGTGCAAGTCGCGGACCTTTTTATACCTCCTTGCGGTCTCGCATGCCCCCTGAGCTTTCTCGGAGATAGTGGGGGTCCCACGGTAGTTCAGTGGCAGGCTCATAATGAGTCATTTGCCAAGAAGAGGTGAGTAGAAGCGCGCTCCCGGTATTGCGTGAAAGGAGACAAGCGCAAAGTGGGGCAGTCTAGGCTGAGACCGGTACCGTCCAAAACCACACCTTCCCCAGACCTTCTGTCCACCACCTCTCGTGCCCAGGACATCATAACCCCCTACCAAAGTCATGAACAGCGACAAGGTAACAGTGCATGTCATTGCTAATACGATAATGGCCGTGAATGATTTACTACTCCAACCACGTCAGATTACAACAGCTACAGAGTGCCCGGGTATAGGTGCATACCGCAGCCAGTCCGTTTCTGGCTGACCGGTTTGCTTGGGACCTCTGCATGTTTGTCACGTGCGAGGCCAAACCCCGCTCGGAGCTTACCTACGATATATTTGCTTGCCCGCAGCCTCTTCAACTGTCACTTGCCATCCAACCGTTTTTGAGAATAATCAAACTACACCACTAGTATCACAATGGCTGTAGGATAGCGATGAGATTGTTTTACTAACCCAAAAACTGAATCTGGGAGGAGACGGGAGTCAGAATGGCGACAGGGGAGACAGTAACGCGGAAAGTAACTTCACGACTCTCCTAACGCAGTCAGTTCGGAAGCTGTCCAGATCTACCGACCAAACTCAAACTCGGGAACTCTTATCTTATTTCGACGAGAAAATTAGAGACTTTGCCCGGCGGGTTCTCAGCGAAACCAAACACCAAGAGGTGTTGTGGAAGACCGCAGAGGAATGTTACAAACAAGCGACCAACCCTTCTGGATGTCTCCATGTTGATGACTATTTCATATGGATTGGAGAAGATCAGTCGAGATGGCCATACAATTCCAACGCTGAGAGCGAAGTGTACTATGAGCATAAAGATTGTCTTGATATATGCGAGGGCCATGTGACAGTCTTAAGCGCAAAAGCAGAGTGCAAACGCGAGAATGAACGGAAGGGAAAGAATTGGGAAGACTTTTGGGTCAGGATACTCCACAGCTCACCAGGAGGACCGACGTTGTTTTATATGTCAGCGACTAGCGACTTCAATCTCTCTCATCTTAGCGCTTTGCCACCGTACTTATTCCGAACTTTCGACAAGCGTAGTTCTAGGAAAAATAACGCGAGCTTGATAGCATCGACAGTAAGCGAGAAGCAGCCAGTAAACGGCGCTCGAGTTGATATTCTAAGCATGGAAAACCGCGATATAGCAAGAGCGTTGTATGCCCGTTTGAAACCATACTTCCATGAAGGAACGCCAGCAGATAATTTGACGTCTTGAACCAGCTCATTTCTCTACGCCATACAAATTGCACTGTACCGGCAATACCACTACTACATGAAAAGTTTCGAGATTAAGATAACGTAAAGCACCACCGAGCCGGACACACCACCGAGCCGGACACTTTTTCTTGGCATCGCGAACACCACCTACGAACAGCGATGCAATCACAACGTGCAATATTCTTGAATCAACAAGAAGGTAGAATTGAACTTGCCCTTGCAGCCTATACCTCACGTCAATCTAAGACTGTACGGAGCGCTGCAGCAGCTTG
>LR132211.1:0-53291 GCA_900634815.1 Paradendryphiella salina | reverse complement strand
TCTTCGTCTTCTTCTTCTTCTTGCTCGACGTCAACCCAGACCCTGCCGCCGTCTCGCGCAGCACCACTGCCAACTTTACTGCTGCTTCCGGCATTTCCGCCACCAGTAGCCCGGTTGGTCCAGCTTCCACTTCCCCAACAGCTGCCACGTCCGCTTTCCCACGGTTCCTCTCTGAATCGCGTTGAGACGACGCGAAACCAAACCATTGTTACCCAGACATGATGACTTCCGCTCCACCCGCACCAGTACCCAGCTTTTACCGCTTCATCTTCTTGTGGATAGAACCATGTTCTATCTTAGTAGGCGCTGTGTATGCAGCCTGTTTTCAGACGACGTATCTGGACCTTACAATACATGCCCCAAGCGCACCAGACGCCCTCATCCCCATCTCAACAGAAATTGTCCTGACTCAATTGGCAAACCTGTATTTCGGACTTGCTTTTCTTGAAGCCTCGGTCCTGCGCGCCACCTCGGACATGCAAGTGTGGAAGACATTTCTCATCGGCCTGCTGGTCGCCGATTTTGGGCACCTTTACTCGGTACATGCTCTTGGCACCGACATCTACTGGGCCTTTTGGAACTGGAACGCCATTGATCTTGGTAACATTCCGTTTGTGTATTTCCTTGCTGTGACGCGCATCTGCCTGCTTCTGGGTGTGGGCTTCAAACCCCTTCCCAAGTCTGAGGTTCAAGACCACCTGACGACGGGGAAAGGGCGCCAAGATTAGCGAACAGTATCCACCTAGCCTAGTTGGGCCAAATCTATGCTCCCTTCCTTCGTGACCATCATCCTCTTACACGTTCACACGTGCCTCTTACTTCCAACCTTCCTCTCTTGCATCGCCCGCTTTTCCCACCCTCTCCCCCCTAGACTAAAACCGGCCCATGACACAATCCCCATAGCTGGCAACACAACCGAACGAATCGCATGCTTATTACCCCAGACCCACCCCATAGACCCTGTCCATCATCCTCGCGTCCGCATCTCACCGACTTCTCATCGCCTAACCCTCCCACCTCGCCAATCTCTCTTCCCACCACTACCTATACCCGCCAGCAACAACCCTAACAACATCTACCTCTCATGCCGTGAAAAAGCCATTCCTCCCAGGGTTCCGCATGGCACTAGTCCTGCATACAATACGCCGAGAAGAAACCTCTCTCGCATAGCCTGCTCCTTCGCCTTCGCCTTCGCCACACTTTGCCCAGTCCAGTCGTACCCTGTAGCACCACCGCCAACAACAACTTTCAAAAGGCAAGGTAACCGGCGACTCGGCTACAAGCTCAACGCCACGCACTACCTACGTATGTATATGCGAATGATGGTTTTTCTTCTTCTATCCCTCTGTTTTGCCTTGCATCTTCGGCTTAGTCCGGTGAGACGCATTCCACCTTTCGACGTCGAGTTGAGTGACGGCGCCACTTGTCGTCTGTAGGGGCGGGGCGAGAGAGAGGGGAGGGGGAATACGTAGTACAGTAAGACGGATAGGGTGGCAAGTACCATGGTACATGCGGTTGCCAGTAACCCCTTCTCTCACCCTCATGACATGTCAAACCACGCCATGTTGACGTTACGGTGCATACTGTACCATGGTTCGGGTCAGGGTCTTCAGCGATGCCAAAACGGCCTGGTCGTGCCTCAAAAGGGTCTAGATCACGGCATCATAGCTGCGAGGCGCGTCATGCGAGGCGCGTCATGCGAGGCGCGTCATACGAGGCGCCGGAGAAGCTGCCATGTGTTTGAACGCGCTGCACCTCCCCCGCTGCAGCATGGAAGCTCACCTGGAAGAAGGCTACCAATTTTTTTATCTATTATTTTCCCCTTTCCCTTCCCCTTCTCTGCCTAACGACGCAAGAGAAATTAAAGGGCACAGTTCCCCAGGCACAATGTCTGATGATGCGTCTCCAGTCTCACATCACATGGCGCAATCTCGCCCCTTCCCCCACTCTCAACTAGAGTAAATTTAGTTCCTGCGACTGACCTTGAACTTTATGCAGAGATCAGGAAAGTTTGTCAATTATTACTGCATTCAGATGCATATCAAGCCATGAAACACAGATATCAATTCCAGATATTCCTTGTGCAGAACCCAAAAGTTGTTAGGAAGAATACGCAGTGAGGGAAGGGTATAACTATGCACATTCAAAGATCCCCAAAACCACAAAGACGAGAAATGAAGAAAATAAAGAAATAAAGAAATAAAGAAATAAAGAAATAAAGAAATAAAGAAATAAAGAAAAAGAAGACAAAAGCTATTTGAAGCAAAAAGAAATACACGTCCCCCACACCCCAGCCCAACCCAAACACCCGTGACACTTTTGCCGCTTCACATAGCTCGCCATAAGTCGCAGCCGCATCCGTGCAGCAATCGCTCATAACAAGAGGTCGTTACAAACTAGACACTCCGTAAAAGTAGGCCAAAAAAAAAGCACCCCCCTCCCCGGGCCCACCTAGCAAATATAACTGACCGAAGTGGTGACACATTGTCCATCAAGGAAGAGAGCTCAAAGCAAGTAATGGAAAAGAGCAAGGGGCATCCACGAGCGAAGATGACGAAAACATGCCACAAGGAAATCGTGCAAATCAAGCGTCTAGTGCAGACGCATCAAGCGTTCCACCCATGCTGTCCATTGTCTTCTCCAACATGTCGAGATCCATCATGGTCCCAGCACCATAGTCTGGGAACAGCATCATGTCTTCGCTGTCCATTGGGGGAAGCACAACGCCGAGGTTCTGTAGATCCTCCGACAACTGTAGATCCATTGGAAGGCTATCGCCGTACATCCCCACTACCCAAGCATCAGGCATATCAGCATCTTTGAGATCAATGTTGATAAGGAGATTATCATTCTCCGAAATGTCAGACTGCCTTGTCGACGGTGTATCCTTTGCGGATGATTCTGGTGTAGTCGAGGGCGAAGCAGGCCGGGAGCGCAGCGCCCACGCATTATCCTCGTCCTTGAGATCGAGCACCGTAAAAGGCCTGTTTGCGTCAAGAGCTGCAAAGGTATCCTCGTACGAATGGTCGAGAAGCGACGTGGACAACATTGGCGGTTGCTGTTGCTCCTCTTCCTTTGCCACTGGTTCTGGTGCTGAAACTTGCTGCTCCTTTGGTACTGATTTGGGAATGCTGGCTGGCGTAGCTTTGCCTCGTGCACCTGAGCCGGGAGTAGCCACCTTCGGTATTGTCTGGGGTGTTTTGAGTAAGTGGGATGACGGCGATTCTTTTGCCCCTGTCTGTGTCGGCACACGCGCCATAGCCGTCGCCGTTGTTGGCTGTGCGATTGGAGTGGCAGCGCTTTGCGAAGCGCCAGATGTTTGCTCCGACTTTATATATTGTGGTGGCACTCGCGGGACAGCAGGCGCTGGCTTCGAGGCACGTTTCGTAGCGTTGTGATCAACCTTCATCTCGCCCGTCTTCTGGTCAAAGTCGAGATAATCGGCCATCGAGTCAAGAGCGAATTGCATTGGGTTCTCAACCTTGACATGCATTTGGCTATGCGACTCCAGTTCGGCTGGACTATCAAAGCCCCGCACAGAGTATTCACAGCTCGTATCATTGCATCTAAATGTTGGTCGTTGTGGTACCTGCTTATCAGGCAGTGGCTGCCTCCTAAGCTCAGGCGAGTTGACTATGCCTGAGCCAATGCGAGGCGAGGCTTTGGCACCGGGGGTGGACGTCTGACTACCAGCCTCGAGCTTCGCACGCTTCTTCTCGGGTAATACAAGATTGGTGACTGGCCTTGCTCCCTCAAAGTAATGTGCGGCTCCATGGCCTGGATCGGCACCAATGGCAAACGGTGGTCGGTCGGTAGTAGGGGCTGAAGGAGCCTTTTGGTTCCGATTTTGTTGTTCTACGATCTTCAGATTTGCGGCATTAAGTTGAGCGGGCGAGGCATTCAAACCCTGAGGCTGGGACTGCTGAGCAGCCGAGTTCTGACCTTGTGTTTGTTTCATCTTCTCCTGAATCTTGATGACAAACTTGACCGTCGTGCTCATATGATTCCTAAACTCATCGATTGTCAACGTGACTTGAGGGTGAAGGGACCCATTAGCCTCATTGATCTGTTGAAACAAAAGCGCACGCGATTTCATTATTTGACGAATGACCTGTTCGGATTCGGAAGTGTCGTACGAGGCATGGAAGATGCGGAGAGCTTGGTCTGACTGCTTGAGACGTTGAAACTGTTCTTTCAGCGACTTCTGTAGAGCTGCACGAGCCTGCGGGGGCAGTTGGATAGGCTGTTTATGAGGAAGGCTCTTTTCGGCCTCGTCCATCAACTGCTTGAATTGACGAATCCGTGTAGGATCACCCATTCTCTGTCGAAGTTCTTCAGGATTGAGCATGGATCCGCGTTGTTGTTGCATCTTGTTGTTCGAGGCATCCTGGGCTTTCAACAACTGTGCTCTATATTGCGCATGCTGTGCAGGAGTGAGTTTGGACATTTGCTCTTGCGTAAGATTCAGACCAGGTTGCGATTTTGAGGAAGCCATAGCAGGAGCTTGCTGTACGACCTCATTACCAGACTCATTGGTGTCCTCATTCGGTCTCTTTGTACCTTTACTCCCAGCATTGTTAGCAGGGTGCGACGATGCAGGCTGTGCTTGTTGCGATCTTGGTGCTGGTTTAGACTGCGGAGTAGCTTGTGTAGGCGGTTGTGCAGTAGGCGGTCGATTATGCTGGAGCTGTTGTTGTTGTTGCGGAGGCATTGAGACAGGGGGTTGGCCTTGGTTCCTTTGTTGGGCATGCTGATTGAGCATCGCGGATTGCTGTTGTTGCTGATGCTGCTGCTGTTGCTGTTGTTGTTGCTGCTGCCTCTGTTGCTGGAGATTTTTCATTTTCATTGAAACCATGAAGCCCCGTAGTTGATCGTCTGGCATGTTGGCTTGGGGTTGGCCTGCCATTCTCGCCCGAAATTGTTGCAACTCTTGCGGGGTCACTTGAAAGGCTGCCATATTCTGCATATTCGGTTGTTGCTGCGGTGTTCGGACAGTGCCCTGATTGGGGTTTACCTGGGCTGGGGGAGCGAGTCCCTGGCCAGGCTGCTGCGTGGGCTGAACACCAGGGACCCCATTTGACTGTCTTACCATGTCTTGGAAGTGTAAAACCTGCAGCATAAGCAATTTCTGGCTGTCGACGCCAGGTACTAGAGCCGGGTTTTGGCCAGCCCATGCTTTCAGCTGTTGCCATGTTCGGACGTCTGGAGGAAGACTTTGACGGATTTGCGCGTTCAAGACATTTGGAGGAAATGGCTTAGGATCGGTGGCATGTATGATACCAGGATTAGCGCGAAGCAAGTTGGATGCAGCAGCAACCCGTTGCTGCTGGTTGGGCATTGAACCACGCTGAGCCCCCATTGGGGGTTGTGGACCAGCTCCAGGTGGTGGCTGTGAGAGGTTCATGCCAGGCCGAACCATGTTCTGCATATTAGGAGCACCAAGCATCTGACCAGACATGGTAGGTTGGAGTTGCTGTTGTTGGTTGAAAGGCACGTTTGGCTGACCTCCATTTGGCTGACCTCCATTTGGCTGACCAGGTGCAAATGTTCCGTTTGGCATGCCATTGTTCCGACGGAGGCTCATTATGTAGTTCTGTAAGATGACACGGAATTGATGCTCGGGCACCTTGAGGAGCTGTTGCTTTACGGAAGCATCAAGGTCAGAAGGCATCATACTCATGCGAACTTGATCTGTGAGGGGCTGTTGGTTTGCCTGTTGGACAGCGGCAGCTCTCTGTTGGGCTTGGCGCATGAGCTCAGACAGATTTGAATCGGCCTGGCCAGGTTGCGGTGTCATGATGGGAACGTGAGCTTGAGGGGGTCGCTGCTGTGGTGTGCCTGGGGGCCCAGGTTGCCCTGGCGGAGGCATAGGTCGATTGAGCATAGGCATAGCAGGACTGGGCTGCTGGGAGCCCTGGGGAAGGTTCAATCCGCCAATTTGGCCCTGTAGCAATTGGTTTTGTTGAGTACGCGCTTGAGCAACTTGTTGCTGGCGTTGCTGTTCCATCCGGGCCTGAGCCTGGGCCTGGGCCTGGGCTTGAGCGTGTGCTTGTGCCTGCTGCGCCTGAGCCTGTCTGTGGAAAGCTTCGGCCTGGCGCTGTGCCATGGCATTCTGGGGCTGACCGGGTTGCGAATTTGGACCTTGGAATCCGCCCATTTGACCCCCGTTGTTCGGGTTGTTGCTTGCAGGTACCACCGTCGTACCTTGGTCCTGGCTTCGCATAGCCTCCATCTGGCGGTTTGCAATCTCAGTAAAGTCAAATTCTTGGTTGGGTTGGCGTTGATTCATGTTGATTTGCTGTCCCTGCATGCGGTTCTGCTGAGCAGCTCCCTGCATGGAGCCAGCATTTTGTCCAGATGCGGACTGGTTGAGGGCACCTCGTCGGTACAGCATCTCAGCATGCTGGCGAAAGCGGAGGAATAGAGGATTGATACCTTGGTTGAGCAACTGCTGCTTCTTGTCGTCGGGCCAAGCGCGTATGTCGGCCTCGAATTTGACGCGAACTTCCTCTTTGCAAGTGTCCATGAGCTTCTTTGCGAATTGGTTGATGATCAGCTGGTCTTGGCGGGTTTGTTGGTTCTGATTGGGCTGCATGTTCGGTTGCTGGCTGTTCTGACCTTGGGTCATGTTGGCAGGGTTCGGTCCATTCACGCCCATGGATGGCTGTGCTTGGGCCATGGGTGCCGGAGAAAGCTGCATGGGGCGCTGGAGCTGGGCATTGGGGAAAGCTGGGTTGAACTGCTGTGGAGTGGGCTGCCTGGGGCCTTGTTGGCCCATCTGGCCCATCATGTTCATCTGGGCAGGGTTCATTCCGTTGATTGGGTTGTTCATGTTGTTGGGCACACCGGCCTGAAGGTGCTGCAAATGTTGTTGCCGTGCTGTGGTCATGACAATGAGCTTCTGCTTGATCTGAGAAATGTACTGCTCCTTAGACTGGGCAGACATGAAGACCTGCGTCTCGAACTGAAGGGCGGCACGCATAGAATCGACCTCAGGGGTTTCAGGCTTGAGTAGGCGATACTGGGTGAAGAACTGCAAAGCGAGCTGGCCGCGCTCTTCGGGCGGTGTAGTCTGTTGCCATCCGTTTGGGATCTTTCCCTGCTGTTGCTGGACGCGATAGTGTTGGATGAAGTGGTGGAGACCGGCTGAGGCGCGACCCTGCTGCATGCCATTCTGCTGCATGTTGGGGTTGTTCATGGCGACGCGCAAAGGGAGAAGGGCGCGCTGTGTGGCAGGCGGGCGTCGGGCGGGCTCTAGACACAGCGGTGCAGTGCCGCAGATGTGCAGAGGACAGCAGCACTCATGCAGGACGCGGGTTTCGGGTCTTAGCTTTCAGGTAGGCGGTAGGCGGTAGGCGGCGGGCAGCGGGCGGTGGGACGATGACGGGCGTCGAGACGTGGTGTCCTGTGTCGAGTAGACGGGCTTTATCGAGACACGGGGCGGGCGGTGAGGATGACGAGACGAGACCGCAGGCGGAGCGGACGACGAGTACGCTGAGGGTACCGGGGAAATGAGAGAGCAATAGAGAGCGAATATACGAATGGAAGAGAAGGGAAGGGTGAGGACAGGCCCAGCATGCAGCCAGCACGGCGAGTGAGGCTTGGGTGAACGGCGAACGAGGAGGGTACAGCGCCCGACAGCACGCCAGCGCGAGCGACAGCTGCGGCTCGTTGATGCGTGATCGACGCCGGCCTTGGCGCGGCAGCGGCAGCAGCAGCAGCAGCGCCTAAAGTACGCTATAGCACGTGTGCAAGTACGATTTCAAATTCCCACCGAGTACAAGAATAGGTGGGCAGATGCAGTCATGGAGATGCGACGTCGTGCCCTGCTTGAGCAGCTGGGCCAGCTGGTGCATCGTAGACAGCCAGCGTCTCACTCAGCAGTGCACCTGGAGTCCTGGAGCCTTGGACGCAGCAAAAGCAATGTCAGGGGTGTCTGCTCACATGCCAGCATCATCAGTCTCACGAGAACGTATAACGAACAGGTCGAAAATAGAATTGCCATGACATGCACGAAAGGCGCATCAGTCTCGATATATACTATCAATCAATCCCAATACATGGTGGTGCATGGCCTTTTCCACTCATCCCCAGCCACCATTCCTCCCATACTTGACTGGCGGTGGTGCTCAATAGCCTATTTCTGGCCAAGAGCTGACGCGCGCTCGTCCTCGAGCTTCTGGTAGAAAGCGTCGCGGTGGCGGACAGCGGGAACGTGGTAGCCTTGGAGAGTAAGTATCGACTTGTCAAAGTATGCAAGCCGTCATCACATCACATACCGTACCACCAGCCGTAGCCGGAAACGACACCAAGACCTGCCGTCGCTGTCAGTCCACTTTGCAAAAGCACGCGTCCACGCAGCGGACAAACGTCTACACACCCATAGCAACAGAGAGGTCAAGCACGACCTGTCGTCGGAGCATCTGCAGTCCTGTCATTAGCCTAACTGCCCACTCCTGCCCAAGCTAGGCCGCGGCAGCACATACGCCGGTAATGGGTTTGACAGCCATTGTCGAGTTCGGTTTGGGGAGGGCGGAGAGTTTTGGGTCGCGGGTGCGGGTGCGGGTGCAGGTGGGTATAGTGAAGTTGTCGTGGTTCGATAGAGAGAACTGCTGCCGCCGCCGCTCCTGCTGCTGCTGCTGACATAAGGCAAAGGTGGTGGGTGGCCTAGCGGCCCGCGCGCTCTTTGAGAGCTCCCGACGGAAGCAACGAGCAGGCGAAAGGGATAAGCGTCCATCCTTTACCTACACTTCGACCAGCACATGCCAGGCATCCTACTCTCCCCCACCGCCTGCAGCGAGGGCGCAACCGCAGCCATGAAGCAGGCGCATGGTTCGCAACAAAAGAGGCGACGAGTCGTACGCGCGTTGCACCACACACAGCCGCTCCAGCACATTACCGACCCCATCAGCGCCGAGTTTGATAGCTATGGCGAGAGCAAGGACTTCTTCGACCAGCAACTGCGCCGCGCAATAGCCATACAATGCCGAAGCATAGGCTTCGAGAGCGCGCGCCCGGACGCGCTGGAGGAATTCCGGGCCCTGGTCGATTCGTGTATGCCTTCACTATGCGACGGTACCTGGGACCTTCTTGGACTGACCCGACCCAGACATGACCAATTTCCTAGCCCAAGTGCGGACGTCTATGATCAGCTCGCGCCGCACCGAAACAGTCGCACATGACTGGGTATACGCCCTGGCATCCTCGCGGCTTTGCGCATCTGCTCCCCTCGATCAACATCTTGACACGGGCGAAATCCCCCCGTCGTTGCTACAGCCCTACTTTGCGCCTCCTGCACCCCCCGAAGCCCCGCCGCCCGACACCGAGTCTCTACTTGGCCCCGAGCTGTCCGGCAAGGCCGACAAAGAGACGCGTCCCTACATACCATATCACTTTCCCGCCTTCCCTTCCAAGCACACATACACGGCCACACCAGTATTCACCCATCGCGAGCATGATCCACGCAAAATTCGAGAAAAAGCGACCGAGGAGGGCATCTTGGCCGAACAAAGTCTCCGGAAGCTCATGGCAGCACAAAAGGCGGGCGTTCAAAAGCAGAATGTCGGAAGACGGAAGCGCAGCAGACGCATGAAAGAGAGCGACAGGCTATGGCAGGCTGCCATGACACATCTATTGGACGAAGAGAACCAGCGAGAGAAAGAGGAGCGACGACAAGCCCAAACGGACCATGATGATGATGAAGACGACGAATGGAACGTATCGCGCGACGCTCCAATACCACCACCCACAGTCCATTGCAATGTCAATCTGGAAGAAGGTGTGCATGTCAACTATGAGCACAAGTACTGGAGAAAATCAGCAAGCCGTGTCTAATGGTTTTGTCACGTCAGCCTTTGCTGCGAACATCATCGTTCCGGAAAGGTCGCTGTGTAGCATTTTGGTAGCGAGGCGTTTTTGGGTAGCGGCGTCTCCGTCTTGAACATGAAAAGGTATTTCCGGGAGGAGTATTGGAGCGGCGTTGAACATAATCTTCTTCTTTTTTCCTGCATCAAACTGTACTATGGCGGTTCTTCATCGCAGCGAGTCGTCATTGACTGCAAGTCTTGATGCATTCTTCCTTCCCTATATACATCGGTAACAATTTGCAAATGCACAACATTAACAAGGGACCATTGCCGACATGTGCGGTACCCTTGTTTGTCGTGTTTGTCGTTGCATAATCACATGGCCTTGAAATGCATAGAGCGTCGCAACGTGCTCTTATGCCTCCGCAGTCACACCTTCCTGTCTTGACTTCCATCCCTCCCAAGCTGTCGTTTCGACACTCAACCCACCCGGGCATCTGCAAGCCTGTCAGCCCTGTGTTATAGTGTCTGCATTGAATCTCCCGCCCACCAAGTCCTTCACTACCACTAGAGGGTACCTCGCCAAGACCTCTCACCAAACACTTTGCTCCATTTCTCACCTTCTCAACATTCGGATAATAGGCTCACACACAACCTCTGGCCTGCTTCCTATTTTCTCTGCCTTTTGTACATTGCACTTGTACTGCACAAGCTCTTTCAGCACGCAATCGCTCAGCTCAATTGGTGGATTGCGTGGTTTACCAGAAGGAAGCGTATTGATCTGTGTCTCAAGGTCCAAGACTGGCATCGCAGAGACGGGTGGGGCCATCCTTGACAGCAAGAGACTGGACAAAACGGGTCGGCACCGGAAGGGACTGAGTGAAAACACCGAGAACGCAGTGGAGAGATTAGTGGTCTCTTTTTTTTCTTGATTTTTTGGACAGAAAGAGATGGATGATGATGGGGCTATGAGGGTGGGGGAAAAGTTGTTAGCAGAGGTTGAGATGAGCGATCTGAGCTCGGTGCGGACGCCCAGAACCACCAACAAAATTCAAGAGATGGGTAATCATTATCATCTCGGTTTCACTGACATGAGAGTAGGTGTTCAAGTCTCTCCGAGTGATGACTGGCAAAATGAATAAAAGGTATGCTCTTTTTTTGTTGTCGTCTTTCCTGAGCAGCCCCTTCCATGGTCTAACACGCAGCCAGCGGCAACGACGATGACGACAGAGGCAATAGAAAGCCCTCATATTTCAATATAGCAGAACTAGATGGCCTGATGCCATGTTCAATTCCACCACCGATTGTCGAACTCGTCTCCCCACCACCAACACATGACGCTTCGGGCGCCGGCAAAACCTCACTCATCTACCTAATCATCGCCCTAGCCATCCTTCCCCGAACCATCATGTCCATGGACCTAGGCGGCCATGAAGCAGCCGTCGTGCTTGTCGACCCCCTGCATCATTTTAACGTCGCTCGCCTAGCACAACTAACGTTCCACCTCGTGCGCTCCAGGCTGCGCGCCTCCAACCCAGCCGTCGTACATCATGGCACGGCAAACCCCGAGATCAAAGCCATTGTAAAAAGAGCATTACCCCACGTTCACATATTCCGCCCACGCACCTGGCCGTCTTTCCTCGAAACCCTACGATCTCTACCCGCCTACCTGTTCCACCAAACAGCGACTCAGCATCAGAGTATCCATCGCCGCATCCACGCCCTCATCGTCGAAGACATGGACGCCTTTGTGCCTTTGATACGGAGTACTATGATGACATCGTCGTCGTCGTCGTTGTTGTCTTGTTCTTCTTCTGCTTCTTCTCCAAACCCCGCAAATGCCCTTCCATCTGCATCCGCAACCCTCACTTTTCACCTCAACAATCTCTCTACCCTGCTTGACAGCGCCATCATCTTGACTGCTCATTCGACAACGCCAACGTACTATCGCCCTGCACTGCCAACTACCTGGCCCCGCGATAGCACGGTAACGCGCCTAGCACTGCGTCGTGTAGACGTGCTAAAATTCGCCTCGGAATCTAGTGTCGACGACGCCGAGGCGGACAAGGGAAAGCGATGGGAGGTGGTGAGTCGAGCGAGGTTTGAGTGCTGGAGGGTGGGATTGGATGCTAGGAGTGGCGGAGGATTTGTGTTTAGGGTGGGGATTGGGGTCGACATGGAGAAGACGAGGTGATGTACATGTTGGCGGAGTAGTGTCTGGTTTCTGTCGGACCTCTTTTTTTTTTTTTTTTTCAACGTCATGGTGAATGAAGATGATTCCATCACTTACGTCTGTCTGTCTGGCTGCACAGCAATATGTAAATGACAATTTCTTCCCACAAAACTTGGGTCAAACCCTCCATCCCTCTAACCCCCCTTTGTCCAAGGTATTGTCAAGGCTAAGCGTCTCTCCCCCAAAGAAGCTTCCTTCTCGCCATATCTTCCCTCGCTTCCCTCCTCCTCTGTCCCCACTTGCGCCTCCTATCCTCATGCTCCCTCTCCACCCGCTCCGCCTTGGCCGGGTTCTTAGCCACCAAGCCGACGAAAAACTGACTGCAGCCAAATTTCTCGGCGAGCCTGACGCGCGTCCACGTCTCTGGATCCGCGCTCCGGAGCCTCTGCATCTCGGCCACCTCTGCCTCACTGACATGGTACTTCTTCTCGTATGGCGCGCGGACGGCTACGGGCAGCGCCGAAGACGGCCGCGGTGGCATGTGGCTGCCTGGAGTGGTGCTGTGAAGCGGCGTGCCCGGCGCAGCAATGGGAGACGTCTGCCGTGCGTGGGCGACTTTGAAAGCGTACGCTTGGGCCGAGGCGTGTAGTTGCCTTCGACTGTCTTCTTTGGGCAGGAACTTGACGGGCGTGTGGTATACATTGGGCGCCGAGGATGGTGGGTTGAACACCAGCGTCGGCGACGACTGGTCTGCCGTGTACGATGGTGCTTCGGGCAGCGCGAGCAGTTTCCGGTGTCGCCGGGTGGTGGATTCGAAGCGGCATTGCGTAAGAGGGAGGAGCGAGGGCGCTTGCCGTTGGGATGGACAGGCCCGGAGCAAAGATTTACATGTCGACATGGTGGGATTGAATGTGCACACACACACAAACACACATACACACAAGGGGGGCTTGGTCCTGCCTGTTGATGCGTCTGGCTCGCGGCTCCAAGCCGAACTTTTTTAGTTGTTCCGCGCCGACGTGGCCAAAGCTGCACTACAGTACACACCCCCCCCCCCTCTACCAAACAGTGTCGCGAAAGCCAACATCATGGCTTGCACAACGTGAAACTGCAACACGCATTCTCATTCGTCTGGAAAGAGGCTTCGTTTGCTTCTTGTTTTGTCATTGCACTATCTACACCTCGCTACACGTTCGACTGGCCAGCTACCATGTGGCATCTAGTCGCGCTTCATCTCTCCTGCAACGTAGTGTAGGTATGCACCCAGCAGCTTGGTGCCTTCAATGTAGTTCCTCTTGTCCAGCTTTTCGTTGATCGAGTGTGCGGCGTCTGTAGAACTACCCATTGGCAGTAACAGCACATTCTTGCCAAGCTCCTCCTGAAAGGTCAGTGTGACGGGGATACTTCCGCCCTCCCTTGTCATATCGGGCTTCACACCGAACACACGCTCGACGGCCTTTGCGGCAGCAGTGTAGTTGGGGTGGTTGGGGTCCTCTACCCACCACTTGCCGCAGTGGACAACGCTGAACTTCATCGTGTTCTTTGACTTCAACTTGGCAAATTCATCATTGATGTGCTTCTCCACTAGCTTGGTAACTGGGTCGATCTCCATGTTGGGTACTGTTCGAATGGAGAACTTTCCAATCACCTTGGCCGGGATGACCGTCTTCGCACCCTCCGAGTAGAAAGCCCCTTCGATACCGTGAAGTGACAATGATGGGTATCGCATCTTGTGCTTCAGCGCATCCTCCTTGTTGTCGTGAATGGTCACGGCCCCGCCTAAGGACTCTCTCAGACCGTCCATTGTGAAGGCGATTGGCGGGTAAAGTGCAGCTTCGTCTTCGGTGAGGGGCGCGACGAGATCGTCGATGCCCTTGATAAGAATCTTGCCATCTGGATCGACGAAAGAGTTCATGACGCGCACCAAGTCGGTCATGGGCTCGTGAGTCATGCCGCCGTAGACACCGGAGTGGAGGTCCTGGCCAGGACCAGAGACCTCGACCTGATAGTAATTGCAGCCACGGACGCCATATGTCAAGCAAGGCTTCTCAGTGCCCAGCCAGTAGTTGTCCGAGATACAAACAACGTCGACGTCCTTGAAGAACTTCTTGGCCTCTGCGCGGATGGTGTCGTCCAGGCCTTCGGAGCCGTTCTCCTCCATGCCCTCGAAGCACATGACCAGATTCACAGGGAGCTCTACGCCAGCTTTTTGGTGTGCCTCGATTGCGTTCAGCCATCCGAGAACGGGACCTTTATCGTCGGTACTACCACGTCCGTACATACGGTCCTTGTCGTCGATGCTGAGCGTAAAAGGGTCTGTCGCCCAGCCATCCGACTTGTTCGCAGGCTGTACATCGTAGTGGCCGTAGACAAGGACATTGAGCTTCTTTGGGTCGCTTCCGTAGCGGCCAAGCAGGCAGGGCGGGAGGTCAAGATGCTCACGACCAGGCTGCTTTCCCAGCTCGCGGAGCTCGACGGTGCCACCAAGCGCCTTGATCTGGTCGGCCAGCCAGTGTCCCATCTAGAGAGAATGGTCAGGTGCCGTCTCCCGCTTCATCGACAGCCGACATACCTTGACGACATCAGGTCTCCTCTGATCCTCAGAGCTGATGCTGGGGATGGCCACGGCCTCCCTCAGCCTCTCGATAAAGTTTCCTTGCAAGTCATCCACCTGCTTGAAGTACGGGTCCAGATGGGCCATCTTGTTGAATCGGCGATACAGATAGGGCCACTCAGCGTTCGCTATGCGTTTGGCGATGTAGGGCGACGATGGAGAGTAAAGCTTTCTTCGATGGTGGAAAGAGCGCGCGTGTGTGGTCACAACGCTTATTCGCGGTCCATGCAAGTGTGCTGGTATTGATCGGGCAGGTGCTTGTCTGAGGCCAGCAAATCGAGGCGCGAGGGTGGGGAGGGGCAAGCGGGGCATCTTGGTGACATAGCAAAGCCCTGGCAGCTGGGGGACCAAAGTCAAGCTCTTTAGCGCAGACCCACATCACCGTGAACCCTGCATACTGATTGATTACATGTGCATTCTCACCAGCAAATACTTGTCTACTCTACTCAACGCAAGGTTCCTACTCTCTAGTCTCTGGTCTGCGTCGGACTCAGATTCTCCCCCATAGCCGTACTCGATGACTCACCATCATCAAAAACCGGCACAGTGAACGTCGTCCCTCCAGCCTGGACCTGCTGGCCAGATTGCATGGTTTGTTGTTGGGATGTAGAGCTCGAGAAGGTTTGACTGAAAGTGGTAGAGGATCCCGGAGCAAAGTCTTGGCTAGAATAGTGTTGCGGTGCTGTGTTTTGATCCTTGTGCGCAAAAGAGCGCTCGCTGGAACCTGTTCTCACGTCTGGCGCCGAATGGCTACTTGCAAAGTCTTTCTCCAAAGTCGTCCAGGAAGAACCAGGAGCGGTCGAGTCGTTTGCTCCGTCTGACCCTATGCTCGTTTCAGGCCGCTGAGATGACCCACCTGGCTCTTTCTCTCCAATGGTAGAATGCTCTGGAAGTGCACGCAGTGGTGGATTGGGATGCTCGTCCTTCTTCAAATGCTCAAATTCGATGAGCGAAGACCGTCGTAGCTGGTCGAGTCTCTCGTCGGGATTCTTCACAACGCAAATTAGCTCTGGTTTTGGCAGCAAGTTTGGTGAGTACATCTTGAAAAAGACGCTTTGCGACATACCCATTCCGTCTGATCGGGGACGCCCGTAGCAGAAGGCAGTTCGCCGACTTGGTTCCTTCCTTCACCCCAGAACATGGGGCGGCGGACAGGCGCTGGTGTGACGGGAAGACTCGGACGCTCGACAGCCGAGGGAAAGTCGGTGAGAATGAGGCTTTCGCGACGATTTCTACGATTCATCAACGGCGAGCTAATATCGTCTGTGCCGGTGGTCTGTTGAATAGACTGGTTCCTACTACGTTTACCGCTCATATCGGATATGGCGCGGACGTAGTTATCGATTCCAGGAACGTTATCCCACGCATTGACGTTGTTCTGCTGGAAGGACTGCCATTGTTGGTCGCCAGACTTTTCAGACGACCCGGTTTCTTCCTGCCCTCCAGCTGCTATCTCATCGTCACCTTTGTAATGCACAGTCGAGAACGGGTGAGTCGGCGACACGACGGCAGGAGTGGGTTCTGGTGGCAGGTCTTCAGCAAAAACACGTGTCGGCTTGGGCCTATTTGGATCCTGCTCCCACGGAAAAATGGGTTTGGGCGCATCAGCGGGTTTTGGATTGGTGTCTGGCAGTTGGTACCACATGTCCCTCGGTGCTTGTGGATAGGCATGCGGCGCCTTGAAAAGCGAGCGGCTATCGCTGAACGTATACGTCTGGGTCGGGAAGTTGGCAGCCTCGGGTCTCGATTGCGCTGGTGGCTCGAACCTAGGCTTGGTTAGTACAATCAGCCTATAGAATCAAAGGTACATACTTGGTAGCGTCCCACTGCATTTCGGGCGCAGAGAAGACGTGCTGCTGTATAGTCGGTGGTGGCTCTACAACTCCTTGGTCAATGTTTTGGTCCTGGTCTCCATGCTCGGTCATTGGGGGCTCGGTGGTGATGGCAGATGCTTCAGTAGGAGCAGAGGTAGAAGAGGAAGAGACTATGGATTCATTTTGAGTTCCACGTATCTCACCTGCTTGTTGCCCAGTCTGGGCCTTGTGCAGATGCCTCTGGTGTACCGCCCACCATCGCGCCACCAGCTCGCCGTACACTCCAGTACCGCCGGCATGGTGACCCGACCAAGGCTTGTTTTTGCCAATGAAATGAACTGCGGCGATGTCGTGTTTATAGTAACGGTATGCCGGCTCCCATTGGTATTCGGCATTCGGAGTGCAGTTGTAGGTGAATTTCAAGCGTTGCCAGGGACGATGCTCAAAGTACTGGTTTAGTAGGCCTTGGTCTGCGCCGTCGAAGCTGTCACCAGTAGCCGCCATGGTCTGCAGTGCCCAATATTCACCCATGTCTGGCGTGATGACCATGACACCGCTGTTGAAGGCATCTGGCCAGCCGATATCGGGAGCTGCGGCAAAGGCCGCCTCAATGTCAAACAACTCGTCCAGGGCACGCAGAGCCACCACGTCGGCATCGAGGTATACTAGCTTGCGAAATTGCGTCTGTCGCCATAGAGCAATCTTGGTAAATGCAAACGCCAGATCGGGCCGGCCCATCAGATAGAGGTTTGCCGAGTTCGAGCTCCGTATGCGCTCGACGGGGATGAGATGGTCGTAGAGCGCCTTGAGCTCGGTGATGGTGTCGGCGGACAGCGTATCGAGCGTAACGAGCACGGCAAGCTTCTTGGTGGTTCCGGCATCGCGTAGTGAGTTTGCGAGGACTAATGCACCGGGCAGATACGAGTCGCTCATAAGAAGCTATCCATCATGTTAGCTCGCGCGCTACCTCGGGCTATGTTGGCAAGCCTACCGTGATGTACGCATCTTCCAAGGGCCGCGCCATGCTCTTTGGATATGGAGGATGGAGAGAAGGGTGGTAAACAAGCCGGCAAAAGGCCACGAGTGTGCAATTATATTCAAGGTAAAGAGCCTAGATAGCTTCGAGGCAGGTCGTAGCTGTTTCCCCGCAGCAATGTATCGAGTAGGGGCTGATCTGCAGTGGGACCTGTAGCGAACGCGAACAGCGGTAACAGCAGTACGCTCTACCTATGTATTTTACCGAGCTTTGACTCTTCCAACAAGCTTGGCGAAGAAGCCAAAGCCGTGAATTGAGGCGTCCATTTTGGTGTCGTCCAAGCGTCTGGAATATCTGTTGGGAGATTGCCCTCACACAACAAGCTGTGGTCCCTGCGGGTGGGCCCTAGGAGCTTGCGCCTGTGTCAAACGTGGAGCTCTCCCGGGGCCATTGGACAGCATCACGCGCTAACGAGCCGTTGCTTTCATCATCGCGCGTGAACCAGCCTTGCCTTGCCTCTTGATGCTCCCATACTAGTTGCCTCACAATGCATCTTGGACGAGAGCTAGATCTTCACCTCCTCTACCTGCCTGGCTATCTGCCTATCTAGCCGTCTGAGAAGGAGCCCGTGCGAGTTGAGTTTCACCGCCTCGAGCATTGTGTACCCATTCGCGCCACTTCAAAAACCAACAACTCAACACTTGACTACGAATGAATTGCGACTGCCACACGAATTTTCTTGTTGAGTCTTCTTTGGTACCATCTTCCTTTTTTTTTTAGGGAGCTTTGCAGTTAAGGCGTGGTAACCAACAGCTCAGCACGTGCGCTCTCGCAGACACCATGTTCCTGAGCCTCTGAATACCCCCTTCACTGTGTCCGAGGAGAAAATAAGGCCGATTGGCTTGTTGGCCAAATGGAAGATTAGCGAGCACCTTAGCTCCGATCAAAGACAGCATGCATCCGGCCATGTGGTTTCCCGCGCACTATCCATGGTTTTAGTACTGTTACAACTCCCCATCATTTTGGCGTGCAGAATCTCGCCTTCACCACTCGCGAGCCCCGACACAAATAACCCCACGCATCATGCCGAAATCGCGAGTCATCTACTGGTTCCGGACCGACTTGCGTCTTCATGACTCTCCAGCCCTCAAAGCAGCTTTAGACCTTGACGCCGAGTGCCTGTATCCCATTTGGACTTGGGATCCACACTATGTCTATCGAGCACGAGTTGGTCCCAATCGCTGGTCCGTAGCGCCAACGTATGAACCGGCTGTGAAACATGCACTGACTTTGTACGATGACATTATAGGCAGTACCTCCTCGACTGTCAAAATGACTTGTCCAAATCAATCACGGAACTAAACCCCAAGTCGAAACTTTTTCTCATACGTGAAGCGCCACAGACGCTGTTCCCCAAGTTGTTCAAAGCATGGAAGATTACGCATTTGGTTTTTGAAAAGGATACCGATGCCTACGCAAGAGAGCGGGATGAAAAGGTCATGGAAATTGCAAAACAAGTCGGCGTCAAGGTCATCACAAGGACAGGGCGAACGCTGTATGATCCCGATGATTTGGTAAGAAACAACCATGGAAAACCAACAATGAGTATCAATCAGGTACGGGCAGCTGGACGGAAGATTGGGCAAGTTCCTAGACCGATACCAACGCCAAAGTCGTTACCCGACCCAGGTGATGTTGATTTGAATTTTGACCAAGACAAGCCGAACAGCCAACCCGATATCAATTCAAATCAAAGAGATGGGAATGAAGCATCATACTTTGCATTGGCGGGACCCAAGGGTAATTTTGATGTACCCACAATGGAAGAGCTTGGTCTGAAACCTGCAACAACACCTCACCGTGGCGGGGAAACAGTAGCCCTACAGGCTCTCAACGACATCATCGAGAACGAACAGTACACTGCGACATTTGAAAAGCCAAAAACTGCACCGACAGCATTCGAGCCCCAATCCACAACTCTCCTCTCCCCTCACATGCACTTTGGCTCCCTGAGCTGCCGCCTCTTCTATTGGCGCGTCCAAGACGTAGCCGATAAGTACAAGGGGAAAGCTTCACAACCACCTACCAGTCTGACTGGCCAACTCCTCTTCCGCGACATGTACTTTGGCGCACAAGCAGCCTTGGGATACTCGTTTGCCCAAACCTACAACAATGCACATTGTCGCTTCATTCCATGGCATCTTCCCTCGAAAGTCGACACTTGCACTGGGCTTGTTACCGGTGACTACCTGGTCGACAACGCAGACGCAGAGTCTCAATTTCAGCGCTGGAAAAAAGGTTGCACAGGCTTTCCCTGGATCGACGCACTCATGCGGCAGCTTGCGCAAGAAGGCTGGATTCACCACCTCGGGCGCCACGCCGTGGCTTGCTTTCTCACCAGAGGCGGGTGCTACATCGACTGGGAACGGGGGGCCCAAGTCTTTGAAGAATGGCTCATCGACCACGAGGCAGCGTGCAACATTGGCAATTGGCAATGGCTGTCTTGCACGGCCTTTTTCGCCCAATTCTACCGGTGCTACTCGCCTGTAGCGTTTGCGCAAAAGTGGGATCAGCAGGGTAATTTCATACGCAGATACGTGCCTGAACTCGCAAACTTTGACAAAAAGTACATTTACGAGCCGCACAAGGCACCCATTGCAGACCAGAAGAAGTGGGGGTGTCTAATCAAAGATGACGGCGGCGGAATGAGGTGCTACCCAAAGCCAATGTTCGATTTCGCCACGCGAAGAGAGGCATGTCTTCAGGGCATGAAGACGGCATATCATATCAATTTGTACGGAAACTCACCTCAAGTCCTTGACGGGAGCTGGCGCAAGCTCTTCGAAGATGACGCTGAGGGGCCGACAGAGGGTAGCAAAGGGCTTCCTGGGGCAATGGTAGAGCACGGAGATGGTGAAAACTACGAAGCTGCTGCGGATGCAGATAGTCAGGAGGAGAAGCAGTACATGGATGCGCCGGCGAGTGAGACGCAAGTGAAGAAAACGGCAAAGAAAAAGGAACAGAGGGTAGGGCATAAGAGGGAAGCGAGCCAGGGGACGCTGGACGGTATGGTTACAAGAAAAAAGAACAAGGATGCAGAAGTATTCCCCAACGAAACGCATTTTGGGTAAGACATCAGAAACTCATGAGGTACTATTCCTATTCTTCACCAGGTCCTTTGTTCTTCTCCAGATGGTCCTTGATGCTGAACATGGCGGTTCCCCTCTCAAGCGGCTTGGCTTGGCTTGGACTGGGCTTCCAGCCGATCATGTAGATGAGGCGGAAGGTAGCAGGGAGGGTGCCGTCGTCATTTCCATGGAGCGCTTTGTAGATTGCGTCGGCGGCAAGTAGCACATCTCGCTGGATGGGACCCTTTTCTCTCGCCAAGACGGCATTGGACTCGCCCATTGCTTGTAGATCCTTCATCAATGCAAATGTGTCGGGGAAGTCGACGACAATATCGTCAACGTCGACGGTGAGGAGGTTGAAGCCAGCTTTTTGCAGCAGGCCACCGACGTCTTTTACGTCTGCCAATGGCGATGTATGGGTTGAGACGCCGCCTCTCCGATCGAGCTCTGCCAACTGAAGCGATGTTCGGAGCTCGTACAAACTGTCGCCGCCCATCATGACGCCGATGAAAGGGCAGTCGGGCTTCAGGATGTTGTTGACTTGAGCCAGGACCGAGGGCAAGTCATTGATCCAGTGCATGCTAAGACTGCTGAGGACGGCATCGAACGAGTTTGCTGGGTAGGGCAGGAGCTCCGAAGTAGGGAGGACTTGTCGCACAGTGGCAATGTCCTTGTTGAAGGGCAGGTCGGCATCTCGATATAGCAGTGAGTGGGATGAGTCTGCGGCCGTGACGGTGCCAATGCGCTTCGATCGCGGGCCTTTGTCTGGCGCATCTGGGGAGGGCAGGCTGAGGGCGCGGGAGAGGTTGCATGCGTTTGCGCCGAGGTCGAGGACGTGGTCGAAATGGCGGTTGATGTCCAAAACGCGCTCACACAAGCGGGAAGCGACCTCGTCGCGCAAGTAGTCTACGCTCCTGCTGGTGTCGGCATCCTTTGCAGCGCGTTCTCTCTGCATCCACTTTTGCCGGCCACTGAATATCTCGAGCGTGGGTGCTCCGGGGGCCTGGACTGCATAGCGTCGCGTGGCTTGGAGGGGCACCCAGCGGCGCTTCAAGGGCGGGATGAAGGCGCGCACGGAGAAGGTGGGCATGATGGGGCCGAGCAGGAAGACGAGAAGTGGGAAGAAGGGCCGAGCAGGAAGACGAGAAGTGAGAAGAAGGGCCGAGCAGGAAGACAACAAGTGAGAAGAAAGGCAGAGCAATGGCAGATGGGTTCGGAAGCACTACGTCAAGACGCTGGGGCTACTTCGCTACTCCAGGACTGCGCCAATCGGCGTTTGGCTCCCCCGACGTCTCCCTACTCGACCCCGGGCCCCGCCCATGGCCAGTCTTCTTTGGTGACAACATGGCGCAGGCTTTCCCCTACACGTACTACGCATGCGACTGCTTTGACAGCAACAGTCTGGCGGCGACACAGCACGCCTCCCATGTCCTCGCGGCCACGGACGACGACGAAGAGACGCTCGACCCGCAGAAGCCGCGCTCCAACTACGCCCTCTACCCGCTCGAGCACCTTCTCTACTGCGAAGACTGCCAGCAGATCCGGTGTCCGCGATGCGTCATCGAGGAGACGCTCAACTGGTACTGTCCGAACTGCCTGTTCGAAGTACCCAGCTCGGTAGTCAAGAGTGATGGGAACCGCTGCACGCGCAACTGCTTCAACTGCCCCGTCTGCACAGCGCCCATGACTGTCAACCTGCTCGAGAACCCCCATGTCGATCACGGCGCCACTGACCGACATATCCTGGCGTGTCCATACTGCCATTGGAGCACGGTAGAGACAGGCATTGAGTTTGAGAAGCACACGGGCGTGTATTCGCAGATGGCGCGCATAGCAAACGGAGGCAAGCCCATCCCATCCTCCAAAGAGCGGGACAAGGAACGCGAGAGGCGCAAGGAGTTGGAGGCCCAGCGCCGAGACTCACGGAACCCGCTCTCCCCTTCTCGCGCCTCGACTGTCATGTACGCCGGAGGGTACGAGCCACCAACCCGCCATGACCTGTTCGAGAACCTTGCTGCGTTCTACAAAGCCGAACTCGACGCCCAGACCCCTTCGAATCCGCTTGAGATGAACTTCTCTTCCCCATCGGCATACTCCCGCATCATGAACTTGTACTCGACAACTACTGCCAAAAAGTCGAAGCGTAACAAGCCTACACCCATGCGAGAGGCGGCCTCGGAATTAGAGGGTCTGCTGGCACACGATCCTGCTTCGGACAACGCAGCCATCGAGCGCATCAAGCGGAGCGGCTGGAGCAGTACATTGTCGCCCGCCCAGAAGCTCGCCCAGCTCGACCCCAACATGCAATTCGAACACGAACTTCGACCAATTCCAACCCTGCTCTGCACAAAACGCTCCAAACGCTGCCGATCATGTCGACATATTCTCTCCAAACCAGAATCAAAGATTACCTCGACACGATACAAGATCAAGTTGCTAGCACTCAATCACATCCCACGACTGAGTATACGCGCGCTGCCACCCACCAACCCCTCCATCCCACCCATACCTGGTTCAGCCCTCACCCCACAACAACCCTTCAACTACAACGCCCTGCGCCCTGGTATCCCAGCCCATTTCCTTCTCCACCTCAGCAACCCTCTGTTCGATCCTATACGCGTCACTCTAGCTACTTCTAGCACAACACCAGGAAAAGTATCATCCCGCGTGACGATACTATGCCCACAATTCGATGTTGGTGCCAATACTGATGTCTGGGACGACGCCCTCTCTTCTTCCCCAGCTCCCATGCCGCGCCGTTCAACCATCAACGCCGAGACGGGACAGATCGAAGCAGGCAAGATCTGGGACAAGGGACGGAATTGGACCAGTGTGGCCATTGAAGTCATTCCGGGCTTTCTAGATGAGGCTGAGTTGGACCAAGATGACCACCTACTTGAGATACCAATCTTTGTACGTCTGGAGTTTGAGGCGGATGTCAATGCCGAAGAGAGGGGTTTGGGCGACTCGAGAGGCAGCAAGGGAGAAAGGGAGAAAAGAGAAGAGGCTTTTTGGACTGTGCTTGGCGCGGGAAGGATTGCAAACCCTTAATCACTATTCGTGATGATGATGATGATGATGATGGTGGTGGTGGTGGTGATAACGATGTGAATGTCGTATTTGTGATACCCTCTTCTAAACGTCTTCAGGCTTAATCTTCGTTTTCCCTCCTGCTGTTTCAGCGCACCCTCATCGATGACTGTCATCTCATGTCGCCGACTCCGACATACTGATCAGCCAACTCCAATATGCTGGAACGAAATCTCCCGTCTGTTCTTGTCGTTGCCTTGGCACTGCGTCCTTTTTCCCCCGACAGGTGACGCTTCGGTCATCTCTAGCCCGAAGATAGAGTGCGGAGAGACCCACTTCCCCCTACATACATGTACATATCTCTACCGCCCCCGCAAACTGCCCCCGACAAACTGCCGCTAGTCCTGTCTCCCAAGCTCGCGCGAGGCTGGATTAGGCGATTCTGTAGCACGCTCCGTGGGTAACATCTTGCGTGCAGCCTAGTCGACGGATATGCTACCGCAAACGACATGGTAAAACTGATGTTTTCTGAGCAACGCTCCGTGGATACAACCTTCAAGCCGGGCGGCCGGGTCAAAGATGCAGGTACAAATTGCTCTTCCCCCGTGCTTGAAAGAGACAAGTCGAGCTCCCTCCAGTTGGTTGCGAGACCTTCCATTCCTTTTCTCATCTCACCATGTTAAGAATCATTCTTGGCTTTGCTGGCCTTGTCAGCTATACCACCGCCCAGAGCACTTCTGTCAAAGTCAATTGGATTGATGGAACCCCAGAATATCTGGCTGGAACGACATTCGGCATCCCTTGGCCTCGTGGATAACACCCTGCGAATGCCACAACTTTCACGACTACTGGCGGCGCGGTTCTACAGTCGTGGGTAACTGCCTATTGGCCCGATGGCAGTTTGAAGTGGACTGGCCATGCCCTGGGTGCCAGCAATTCCCCGGCCGATGGATATACCATCACAGCATCCGGCCCGGCGAATGTATCTTCAACCCGTTTTACCCGGCGGGACAGAGGCATTCAAGTGAGTGATTCCGGTGACGATATTGTGGTTGATACTGGCAAGATTACTGCAACCTTTCCAAGATCAGGCAACGTGCTTGTTTCCACCATTGAAGCCAATGGCAAAACAGTGGGAACAAACGGACATCTAGTCTTGCGATCCCAGACTGGTACACCAGACGACAACGAAGACGGCAAGCCTATTGGCGTTGACTACTTCACCTTCACCAGCAAGATTTCCAACGTCACCGTGTCTACGGAGAACACGGCTCGCACGCTAGTCACAGTTCACGGCATGCACACGCTTGACAGAGACGGCACACACGATGACTGGCTCCCGTTTGCTGTGCGCTTTTACCTCTACTCCAACTCGGAAGCCATCCGCGTGATTCATACCATCATCTACGATGGGGACATGTACAGCGACTTCATGTCTGGAATCGGGCTTCGCTTCGACGTACCGCTTGCCAACGAGGAGTTGTACGATCGCCATATTCGCATCGCAGGCGTCGATGGTGGGGTGCTGCATGAAGCCGTCAAGGGCATCACCGGTCTCCGTCGTGACCCAGGCGAAGAGATTAGATCTGCACAATACAATGGTACCGTCCTTCCCGACCCTTCCACGTGGGATCAACGAGTCACCAGTCGTCTACAATGGATTCCGACATGGAGCGACTACCGACTCACCCAGCTCTCTCCCGATGGCTTCAATCTCAAGAAACGCACCCAAGCGGGCCAGAGCTGGGTTAAAATCCCTGGTGGAACGCGATCAGGTGGCCTAGCTTACCTTGGAGGCGCCACTGGCGGCGGCATTGCCGTGGGCCTCCGCGATTTCTGGAAGAAGTATCCCACTAGCCTAGACATTTCCAACGCTGCCACGGACACAGGCTCCCTCACCATGTGGCTGTACAGCCCCCAAGCGGGGCCCATGGACATCCGCCCCTACCACGATGGTCTTGGTCAAGACACGTACGAGCAACAGCTTGATGCTTTGGGCATCACCTACGAAGATTGGGAATCGGGCTACGACAACCCAAACGGCGTCGCACGCACCAACGAGCTATACATTTACGCTTTTGCTACCACGCCATCGGCCGAGAAGCTCTCCGTGCTGACAAACTTTACAAGCAATCCGCCGGTACTCATCCCTGAGCATGAGTACATGGCCGACACCAAGGCAATTGGCTCCTATTGGGATGTTCCTGGTACCGTGGCATCTGCACAAGCACAGACGATTGAAGACCACATGGACTTTTTGATTGACTATTACAAAGGTCAAATTGAGCAGAGGAGGTGGTATGGATTCTGGGACCACGGTGACATTATCCATTCGTACGATGTCGACCGTCACCAGTGGCGATACGACATTGGTGGCTATGCATGGGACAATTCCGAGTTATCGCCTGATATCTTCTTCTGGACCTACTTCCTCCGTACTGGCCACCCGGACGCTTACCGCATCGCTCATGATCAAGCGCGACACGGAGGCGAAGTGGATTCGCACCACATTGGCAACTTCAGCGGGCTAGGTACCAGACACGGCGTTCAGCACTGGGGCGATAGTGCCAAGCAAGCTAGAATCTCTACACCCGCCTACCGCAAGACCTTCTTCTACATTTCAGGTGGTGATGAGCGAACGGGGGACCTGGTAAGAGAGGTTCTCGACGCCGATGAAGCTTTCCTCCGCGTAGACGCCAGGCGCAAGGTGCGAGACGCGGACGTCGAGTACAACCCGGACCCGACGGCGCTTTTCCTCAACTTCGGCACCGATTGGGCTGGCATTGCGCAAGCCTACCTAATGGAATGGGAGCGACGCGGGCCGCGGTGGCAAGAGTCTTACGACAAGCTCATCAAGGCCATGGTATCGTACCTCAAGCTCAAAATTGGCTTCATCACCGGCGAGGCCTTTTACAACAGCCTTACGGGAGAATGGTCCCCGCCGCCTACCGACGCAAACAATACGGGAGAAGTCACTATTTCGCATCTCTCGGGTGTTTTTGGTGTGTTGGAGACGATTGACCAACTCGTCGGCCACTTTGGCCACGACGAGCGAAACCTCACCCAGCCCTTCTTCGACGCCTTCTTGGATTACTGCTACTACTACGGCGCGAGCAAGGCAGAGCAAAAGGCCCGTTATGGCGAGAACTTTGGCAACGTCAGCCTGATGCAGGGCCACTCGCGCTTTACCGCTTACGTGGCCAAGCACCGCAACAATGCTACCCTCGTATCGCGCGTGTGGTCAGAGTTTTTGGGCGATGGCAGTCAGGACGGCCTGGCGCCTGATGCACCTTGGAAGTCTGTGAGAATCGACGGTAGCCATGTATTGATTCCCGTCGAGGAGGCTACTTGGGTCAGCACGAATGCTGCCGCGTTGTATGGCGTTGCGGGTATCGAGAACCTGGTCCTGGTTGGGGCTCCCGATGTTAACATGATTAATCATGGTGGCTCCACGAATGCCACTGCGAAGCCATTGAAATAGAAGAGAATGTGCCGGTGATGGGTGCGAAACTTGTTCCAAAAGAATGGTAGCGTAGCTAGGCCCTGTAGACAGGGTAGAGTGGCATTTGCGATGGGATATTGACATGATACCATGGCGCTCTTACGTGTGTCTTTGGCGCGTGTCACCCATGACGTCATTAGGGAGCTTGAGTGGTTTTGGCGGCAAGTTGGGAGTGGGCCCGAGTGCCGAAGAGCAATACACATGTAACGGCAAAGCAAAGACAAACGTGTTCTTAAATGGCAGGCATCCTTTCAACACCTCCCACGTGAAATGAATGCAAGCGTGTGACAAGCGATAAGCGACAAGCTCTGACACTAGATTGATGCAGCACCCAATGCTTCATGCCGTGCATCACAAGTCATGTGAGCTGAGACGCCATAGCACCGAACGTCATGCCCACATATTGCCGTCGTCGCAGAAGGCCGTACATGTCTGGACCAAGGTATAATGAACTGCAAACCACGTATACCCTTGGACGTCTCACTTCTAAATTGCGGAGTTGGTTTGTTGCGGCGAGGCGAGCTGCTGCATTTCCCCTAGGTGGAGCGCTCATAGTAAGAGCATGTCGCAGCCCTACATGACGAGAGAAAAGCCGAAATTGCTTCCAGAAGCCCGTTCGCGCATCGAAGAAGCGAGATGCCCTATGCCTGGTAACTACTCGGGTACAGCCAGCTTCACTGTGCCATGGGCCGTGGCTGAAGTTGAGGCCGCTGGCAGGATGACGCTTGAGTTGCGAAATAGCAATTCGTGGAAAAAAAAAGGTTGCCTCGGTAATCGTGTCGCTACAGTTTCATTGGTGACCTGTTGGGTTCGACGTCGAGGCGGAAAGAGATCAACGCTAGGCCGTGTTTCATCCCTCAACGGCGCCCAACCCAATGCAAGCGTTCCCAGGCGTAAAGACATTCCTCATTGGGCATCTGGGATGGGAAAGCTCTAGCTTGGGCGCTAGCAGCTTCGCGGAAACTATGCCGCTACGAACCAAGCTAGAGCTAGCAGCTAGGGTGAAAAAGGTTCCCGTGTCCGCGAAATGAGGGCTCAGAGCTCTGCGAGGGAGCAACATGAGTGCGGGTCAATAGGGCTGAAGAGGTACGTCAGTGCGGCGAATTTATTCACGCAGTTGTGCAAGGACGTGGATTGCGGCCAGGAAGGAAAATTTGCGAGCCATGTTGTCTGGCGGGTTCTCATTTGGTGCGCCTTACGATGTGCACTGTGAATATCTGGCTCTATCAACAACGGCTCATACAGTACGTCGATCCGACATGACCCTGACGATGGAGCCTGGGCCGGCAATGTCCACAAGCTGGCGGGGTGTTAGTGTGTGTGTGAGTGTGTAAAAGTGTCAAGTGTCAAGTGAGGACGGGTTGATGGGCTATTGTACCTTCTCATGCCAGCTCAGCAAGACACTCATGGCCTGACCGCCGCCCTCACCGCCACCACGGGCGTGCACCTGTGAAAAGCCAGTGGGCTGAGGAGTGATGTTGCGTGTGGTGGCTACTGGGGTCGACTGTGCCATGCCCTTATAGCTGTAGGCCATGTTAGTCGTCGGTCCAAATGCGGCGTGTGCTGCAGGGGCGCCTGCGTCTCAACGTACATGTACTTCATCAAGACGTCCAAAGTCTCGGTTCCCCCAGGCGTGCTGTATATGCGGCCCAGCATCGGTGACATGTCCGCTTGTCGTATCGACTGCAAGATGTCGATGACGGCGGCGAGGTGCGCTTCCTTTCCCTTGTCGTCTGCTCCATACGGCGGCTTCTCCAGCGCGCCCTGCAAAGCACCCTCACTGTCTCCGCTCCGAAGCTGCTGCCGTATTTGCTGGGCCTTGTTTTGCACCTCGGCCGTCGACACAGGCTCGACGGCGGGAGCGAGCGAGCTTAGGTCGAAGTTGGCGGGGCTGTCCGGGTCGAAGGCATCGATGTTGATGGTGCGCCAATTGACCGCGGCCATGATGGCAGTTGGAGGCAGTGCGGCGTGAACAGTGGATGGACCGAGTGCGTCTGTGTGAGCGTCGTGTCGAGCGGTGGAGCTCGAGATGAGGTGGTTGCAATCTGGTACACCGAATCCATGGGGGTACAGTCGCCACGTCTCCACTCTGCCGCCAAGCCTGGCAGCCACCACCCATTCCAGCTTCGGGACTCACTCAGTGTTTGCCGCACCTGCGCCATGCATGCGGCTGGTGGCAGGTGGGGGGTTACCAATGGAGCGGGCCGCACGCATCACGAGGTACACGAGACATACATGGTGCGAGGCCAAAGTTGGGGAGCAGTGTTGTGTTGATTAGTCTAAAACTGAAGCCAGTGCCGCGAGACACCAATAACCAGGCCCGGACAGCCCGTCTAACCTCCAAACCCACGCGTCTCGGCCAATGTGTGCCGTTCATGAGCCGTCTAAACCAACGCAAAATCGTGGGGTAGTGATGGCGAATCCCATGATGCCATCACACCAACGCGCTATAGTACAATACAATCCGTGCCTTGCGTGCCAATGAAGGCTGGCGACAGAAGTCTTTCTACCCATGTATCCCGTCCGGAACGAAAGAAAAGAAACAAGCAAATCCGTTTTTGGTATCTATGCCTGTGCCGAACCGTGTCTATAAAAACGCCGAGTGAAAGAAGAGTACTTTTTGCCGTAAGAAAATGTCGCTGAATGTGTGGCGCAAGGGTGAGAAGAAGGGGGGCGGATCGCTCGATAACGGAAACCGGAGAAAGCGGGGGTATTAGGTCGCTGGAAGAATCGAAAGGTTCGCTGATGATTAAAGGGCGTAATCCCGATGAGGCTCGGTGGAAACAGATGCGCCGTGATACCAGAGAGCTGCTCGGTTGTGACGAGATTCAACGGGCAATGGAGCTAAGACTGGAAAGGGGGTAAGCCGGCGAATAGAGGCAATCTCGAGGCGCGCATGCAACTTACCAAGAGTGGTCCTTCTTGAGGCATTGACGACTCTATCTTATTTAGTCGGCTTCGGAGGAGGCTTGGGCGTGCCCGTCGTGTCATAAGCGCCGCGGCCCATGTTGTTGGATTCCGACTCTCTGAGGATCATCGTGTTGATGAGTGTGTCGTGTGCTTTAGATGGGTTAGCTGATTGCTGTACAGTCGCGTCCATTTCAGCCGACGGGGGTGGCAGGGAGACATACTGCTTAGGGAATACAGCTTGTCAGCGGCCGCTGAACAGCTGGCCTGTGCGGTTGAGGTGGGTGAGAATGCGACGAAAATGAGTGTCGAGTTTGGCAAACGTGGATGCAGTGGAGATTGGGAAAGCGATGCGACTGTGTGTAGGCTTTATTAGATGTCGTTGTATTCCAGTGGACTGGCCGAGCAGTGACTGGGAATAAGGGAGGAATGAGTGTAGATAGCTGGAAGGGAATGAAGTTGATGTGGATAAGAAATTGTTGGACAAAGGGCGCCCTGAGCCTTCTATATTCGCAGCCAGAATAAGGGGGACTTTACTTGCCAGAGCTGGCCTTGGCTTGTCGGCGAAACGAATGAAATGAGAGACTGTGCTTTTCAGGAAGCAAAACGCCCTGACTACTTGACGTTCCGGGAGCGACGGGTCTTTCGGCCTGTTTCAAGGTAGCTCCCTTGCCATGACAAGGAGCAAGGGTGATCTGCGCACTGAATCCACAGACTTGGTTACCTAGGTATTCCCCTGTGGTAGCGGCGCACTAGAAGGCTGTACCTGCAGCGCTACCGAGAGCCACGCCAACGGCTTCACTGGGATGCCATCCATGCAACTTGCGACGAGCGCTGCCTGGCCTCAACCTGCCGGCATGGGGACGTATCTTTGGACGGTGTGCATGCCAGCCCAACCATGACGACGTCAGTCCAATGCCATTCGCGCTGCCACCAGAGCCAGGATGAGACAGTCATGGCGGCTTGACGCCGCCCTTTGCCACGGCGCGCGCTCCTGCTATTGACTCGTTGGCTCCAGAAGCAATGTGAGAAGGTTCAGACGCCTCACAGACGTTGCGGGAGTGCTTCCCCGGGCGCCGTCCACGGCCTTTTTTTTCTCCCTCCATTCATTACCTGTCTCTCGCTCTCTGTGTTTTTTTTTACAGCCCTGTGTGTGTGTGTGTGTGCGCGCATGTATGCCTGTCTGCTCACGACTAGCCGGGTGACTGGCCTGTGGGAACGCAGTGGAGTAGGTCTTGTCTGGCCACCTCGTTGCTTTTGTGGCTCTACTGTGTCTTATCGCAGCCATCTGCTCGTGGTTGCACGTCTTCCGTATCGCTCGTGTCTCGTCCACGTGGGATCACCTGCCCACAGACGCCTCGCTCCTGCCTTTGCCTTTGCCTTGCACGCCACCACCAACCCTTGGCTGCAGCGAAGAAGGAACCTCACTCGCCCTACTACTACCTCAGCTTTGCTATCACCCGTACCCTTCGCCGTCTTCACCATCACGCCTATGATGCGTCCAGGCTAAAACAAAGTGGGAAAAAAAGCCTCCGTTACCGTAATGAGAGCTGTGCCCGGCGCTCTCGGTGGGCCCCCGCGTCACCACATCCTCGCTTGGCTGTTTTGTTCTCGAATACTGAGGAAGGCGATCGCATGCCCTGAGTCGCGCCCATTCAGGCTTCCTCCTAGAGGTTGCGACGCATACTGATACAAAACCTGCGCATGCCTCTCCCGTCGGCGTGAGATTTTGCCGCTGGTCCAGGCCGTGAGACATGTCGCCTTTGCAGGCCATCGGAATGCTGCCACCCTTCCGCACCTCCAATCCCACACCTTCTGCAAGTAGCCGTCTGCTTGTATTCTCAGCACACATGCAATGCTGCTCTGTCGACGTTTCGACCTGTTTCTGCGCCCGCAAACTTGACTCTCACTCGCCTTTGTTGCCTCGCGTCAGGGCGGCAACTTGCTTCGGGCACGGAGGTCATGACATCCTGATCCGCATTCTGGCTGACTCCGTGCCGCTGCTCTTTGCACATTTGCCAGAATGTAGCCGTCTTATGCTAGTAGCAATAATAAATTCCCAAGTGGATGCGCGTCTGATTGGTCCCGTGCAAAAGGGTTTCCCTTGTCGGCAGCCGGACCAGGGGCTGACGCTGCCCACTTAGCCTGAGACAGCTCCTAGGGCATCCCGACCTTCCTTTTGAATGACAAGCCGGACGCCACGCGACGCTGCTTGTCGCTTGTCCACCGTTTGCATAGCAGACAGGTTTGCTCACACAGACACGATGACTCTCTCCAGATCGAATGCATGGCATTTTTCCAACCCTTGGGGCAGTTGAAACCCCGCTCCACAAGCTTCGCCACTGCTGATTAGCAGAACGAAGGCTTTCAAACTTTGTCGGCTTCACTCCCATTCTCGTACACAGATTCTACGGAGCTCTCCATCGCAGCCCGACCGTGTTGCAGGGTCCAAACGTCCAAACCTGTCCAAATATCTGCCATTGTGCCGCTTGGTGCACAGCAGAATACGCTCCGTATCAGCGCCACCGTTGCTAGCTGGTCCCAAAACATGACAGTTGCTGGACGGACGTCTCCATAGAAAACTTTGTCGAAATTGTGATGGTAAGCTGAAGCTTGCGGGGAGTTGGGAAGGTGGGTCTGAACGGCTTTTGGTATTTCCTCTCTGAGTGCGCTACTGCAATATGCAGCGGAAGTCCACGTCAGTGGAAGCGGAGCCAGGGTTGCTTTCTCGAAAAGGATCTCCAGCTGCGAAGATAACCCTGCCAACACGTGGAACGCTTTTGTGCTGTGGAGCTTTGGCCTGGCTACTGGAAGTGTGCCCGCAAAGCCGCTTCGCCGACATGGCAGCGGAACCTACTCCGACGCCACGTCTGTCAATGCGCTTCCATGACCTTTGCGCCTTCGGGAAGGGGAATTCCATCGGCACCATTGTGCTAGTCGTACAATTGGCAGGAACAGACTGGGGGCGAGCGGTACGACAGCATTAGCCGGTGGGGCACCTCTACATCAGGACACACGGCTTGATGGTGCTGTCTTTCACAATGTTTCACGCACGTCTTATTTAGTCTCAACCCTAGAACCCGCAAGCAGTACAGAAGCATAGAAGCAAGCAGGACGCTGTTCTCGCTCATGCTAGACCAGCCATGCTACGAAGCCGATGTGTTTTCATCTCGAACCCGCGCGAACTCTCCGGTGGTGGCTTGAAAGCGATTAGCCATCATGACCTCAAGTCCACGTAGCCTCGGTACCCGACCCCTGTGATCTCCTTGCACCTGCACTGGCGCCCAGTCCAACAGCGGCCTTCATTATCATTCGGGCTACACAATCCGAGGCTTCCTCCGATCGTGTTCCCTGGAGCCCTGGAGCCCTGGAACATCTCGCATGCAAGTCCCGCGACATTGTCACGACTCGATCGTTTGTCGCACCAAAGAAAACTTCCGCTGTCGATCCCGACGATTCCGCTGCTCCGGTACTCCTGCTGTACAATGTCTTGAAGCTGGCCCAGGCAGAATTCGGTGTCATTTCTTCGCCCTGTAGTTTGTTGGCATCCAGGGCTTATGTGGTGGTGGCCCACACTCATCACCTTCTTGTCGGTTCTGCATTCGCTTCTTCGTATTCAGCTTTGGTTAAGCGCGCAGGCCCAGCCCAGAGAACACGCCAACATTCGCATTATTCTACCCTCGTCCAATATCTTCTCGTTTTGATTACTGTGATTTTCCCATCCACAAGAAGAACACCTCGTGTGCCAATAGCTCCCCAAAGCGGCAACGCCACTTTACCTTGCGAAGCACCTTGCACATCAGCTCAGAAGTGGCCCCACGATCCAAGTCTGCTATCGATACGCTTACCGTCTCCTCCGCTGCTCCTTGCTTACCTGTAGTGCGCGCTCTGCAGCATCCACAGGGAACGCCGAACTCCAGTTCCGGACTATTTTAATGGCGTCGAAGATTGCTGGTGTCCATCAGTAAACGGCTTCTGTAGACTATATGCATCACACCCGTTGGTAGCGTGATCGTGATCTCGGCAACATTGTTGGTGCCCCGGCCGCAGGAGTGGGCCAATTTTCCTGACCGCAGCTTACTACCACACTCGTCATAGCTACCCTGTCCCCAAGCCTACAGGTTCGTATCCCCGGGATGTTTATTGTCAAGGGAGAAGACAACCCATGTTCGGCACTGTACACGCCGCACCAATACTGGACGTCCTCCTTGTGCCATGGGCGTAAAAAAGGTTTGCCAGTGGTTTATCCATTGATCTCTCTCCCCTCTCTCTCTTTATTGTGGCTCTGGGCAGTCATAACAATTGCGAAGATCATATCAACAGTAGTTCTTGGTTATGAGATCTGCTCAGCACTAGGTCGATGTGTCCTTTAGAAGGGAACGCTCAATTCTCTTCTCGGGTACCATGCTAGCACCCCCAGCACCCGCATAGTAAAATATCACGTAAGCACATAACGCAATCAAATACAGGCATGCACAGAGAAACCCCACTTTCAGCTCCATGGTCGAACATGTGTTCTTGCCACACACGTAACTTCTGATCTCGAGCGACCCATTTCTGTTTCCTTCTGATCGGTCGAGTTGCCTTTTCTTTCCTTTTTCCTCCTTTTTTTTTGTTTCCCTTTTTCTTTTTCTGCCCCGGCTCTTTCTTTTCGCGTGTAAAGGAAGTTTGCACGCCTCAGACAAGAGGCATTCTCTTGGAAAGGAAAAAAGAAAACTTCCTTTTTTACCCCTTGGGTATTATAAGTTTGTCTTATACTAGCGTCTTGGAGTATATACACATCTCTGCTATCAAGCGTAGGGGCGGTGAGAGTGCAAACTTTCTACATTACTTATTACTACTGCTACAAGTCCTTATACCCTTGTTAGCTGCTAGTAACTACTATACACTACCCATTGTATACAATCTTTCCATGTACGCGCTATATATCTATAGTTGACTCACCTAGATGGCTATACCAACATGTAGTTCCGTAAGCGAACTGTAGCCGATGAAAGCATGTCTTGAAATCGAAGAGACTCGTTGTTGGGATAGGAATCTAGAGTCGGTCAATGTCAAGGTAGATGCTTTCTATACGATATAGACTAAATGTGCAAAGGACTTGGAGTTTGTAGGAAATGTGGTATGAAGATGGATATATTGTATAGTTTTCACAAAGAGCTGTAGCACTTGAGCTCTCGTTCATCGACGGAACCAAATGCGTACCCGCTAGCTGGGGATGCTGGGTCCTCTGGCCTGGCAACTCCCGCCAATCCAGAAGAATAAAAGATGGTTCTTCATCTTGGCTTCACGGCACCCTTTCCCGCCTTCGCATCCTTCACCTTTTGCTTCTCCTTCTCGGTCTGGGGCTCGTCCATGCTCTTGGTACCGAATTTGGGAAGGAATCTGCCGACGCGCTGCTGGTAAACCTTGTACTCGGGGTACTTGCCCGCGCTCAGCAACTCAGTGAGCCACGTACTTGCCTGGAATAAGATCAAGTATCCAAGGGCACCAGCACCTGCCCAAGTGGCGAATGTTTCCGTCTCCAGACAGCACCATTGGTACAGAAATACCCAGAATGCTTGCTCAGCCGCGAAGTTTGGGTGACGAGACCAAGCAAAGAGGCCCGTTGTGTTGAAGCCGCGATCCAGCTGCTCACGAGTGTACCGCTTCCCGGATGGTACCTTAGCTGTCTTATGGTATTCGTCCCTTGCATTGTAAAAGTTCCATTGAGCTTGGTCGGCGAAGAACTCAAGGACAACGATGGCGACCATAGATCTGCCGAACAGGGAGTCGAAGGAAGAAATATCGTTGCCGCCGATACGATTGGCGAGAAGAAGGATGTAGGTAGGAGTAGTAATCAGCCAGAGGAGGATCTACCATGGTTAGTACAAGCGGAACAAGCGTGTATTTGATATGTAGGCTCCTACGTTTTGTCCCAGCGCGATGAAGGTGACGTTCATAATAAACATGGCTGGCCCGCCGATGTAGTCCTTCACAATGTTCCATCTGTAGTCCTCACTGCCCACCTGGTATCCGCCCTTACGCCAGTAGTTGAAGGTCAGTCGGGCACCCCAGATGATTGAGACAGCCATGATGTGATCCAGCTTCGTTGTGGGTAGTCCGTTGAGATGAGCCCACAATGCGTAATGTGCGTTGTATATGACGGGCAATAAGCTCCATAGCCGATCAACTTGCGAGTAGTTGCGGTTGATCTCCGACACGGCAAGAACGAGAGGCGTGACAAACATAGTGGCAAAGGCCAAGGCCGTCATAAGAGGATTTGTGTTGAGATACAGCTCTTTCAGCGCACGTGGCTCCGAGATGCGTGCTGCGACCTGGTACGGGAGGTCATAATATTGCGGCAAGAAGGGCTCGACTGTCTTGAAGTAATCGGCACACTCGGGCAGCGTCTTCACGAGCGGAAGCGCCATGTCGATGTAGGTACGCGGGTCAAGCATAGTCGTGTCTACTGAGATGCAGAAGCAGCAGTGCCTCTCTCGTGCAACGCGTGATGTGAGAGTGTCAATGGTGCGATGACCTCATGAGTCGGTGTTGCCCCGAAGATCTGATCGCTTAGCGTCCTGCAAGGGCGCCCGTGCGGCTCTTCAACGCGCTCTATCTAGGCCCGACGCGCTTTCACATGACCGTGAACATCTCTGCTCCTCTCCCATGGCGGGCCCTTCCCATGGACACCACCACACCACCGCACAAGTATGACGCGGGTCTTATGCGTAGCAGAGAAGCCGTCGATTGCAAAGGCAGTCGCGAATCATCTTGGCGGGCAAGCCAGAACCGTAAGTCTGAGGTGAAGACGCAGCATCGTCAAGACAGAAGGCTAACATGACCAGGAAAGCGTCCGGGGGATCCAGTGGGTCAAAAACTACAAATTTGACTTCAGGTTCAACACTTGGGGCCAGGCTTCCGTCACTTTCACATGCGTCGCTGGGCATATTGTGGCACAGGACTTCAACGACAGATACAAGAAATGGCACTCGTGCGCGCCCGCCTCGCTATTCGAGGCCCCCATTGTGTCTGCCATAGCCCAAGACAAAAAATTGGTAGCCAGCAATATTGAAACGCAGGCGAGATTTGCATCCATACTGTTCATCTGGACTGATTGTGATCGCGAGGGCGAGCATATTGGGACTGAGATCCGCGATATTGCCTTGAAGGCAAACCCAAACATGCAAGTTTGGCGAGCGCGCTTCAGTAACATTGAGAGAGCACACGTCATTCAAGCTTCGCAGAATCCCATCCGCTTGGATGAAGCCCAAGCACAGGCTGTCTCAGCCCGGATTGAGCTGGATCTGCGGCTTGGAGCTGCCTTTACGCGCATGCAGACGCTAGCGCTCCAAAACATGATTCCCCAACAAGGCGAAGAGCGAGGCAAGCTGATAAGCTATGGCTCTTGCCAGTTTCCAACGTTGGGTTTCGTCGTCGATCGCTATCTACGAGTACGCAATTTCGTCCCGGAGCCGTTTTGGTATATCAAAGTGGCGCACACAAAAGACAAAGTCCATGTCAAATTCAACTGGCGCCGAGGCCACCTCTTTGACCGTATGGCCGTTATCCTCATCTTCGAGCGCTGTCTGCTTTCCAAAACTGCAAAGGTCACCAAAATGGCAAAGAAGCCTACGAAAAAGTGGAAGCCGTTACCTCTTACAACTGTGGAATTGCAAAAGATGGGAAGTAGATTCCTCCGCATGACGTCACAAGATGTCATGAAAGTAGCCGAAGATTTATACACCAAGGGCTGGATCAGTTACCCTCGCACGGAAACAGATCAGTTTGATCGCGGCATGGATCTGCGCGCGTTGGTCGGTAGGCAGACGCAAGATGGTCGCTGGGGTCCGTTCGCGCAGAACCTCGTGAATGGCGGGTTCCAGCAGCCGCGCCAGGGTCGCAACAACGACAAAGCTCATCCTCCTATCCATCCCGTTAACTATGTCGCACCCTCACAACTCAATGACAGAGAGCGAACGGTCTACGAGTTTGTTGTGCGCCGCTTCCTTGCATGTTGTTCCGAGGATGCGGTTGGCGAGGCCACAGACATAGAAATTGAGTATGGGGGGGAATGCTTCCATGCGCATGGGCTTACCGTCATAGCGAGGAACTACCTAGATGTATACCCTTACGACAAATGGGAAAGCAGCCAAGTACTTCCTCAGTACGCGGTTGGTGAGAGCTTTGAACCCACAGAAGCGAACATGGAGGACGGGCAGACGACGGCACCAGGCTACCTTACCGAACCCGAGCTTATTGCACTGATGGATGCAAATGGAATCGGCACAGATGCGACCATGGCCGAGCATATCGCCAAGATCAAAGAGCGCGACTATGTCATTGCGCGACCCAAAGCGGGTGGAGCTGCAGCAGCTGTAAATGGCGCAGGCTCAAGCAGAGGCCGAGGAAGAGGAAGAGGTTCAAGAGGGCGTGGGGGAGGAGGCGGCGCAGCGCCCTCAGGCCCGGCCAGCGGAGGTGGTACCGGCGGGGTCCAAGAGTTCATTCCGACAACATTGGGTGTCGCGCTTATTGAAGGATATGACAATGTGGGGTTTGAGACGAGCCTGAGCAAGCCGTTCCTCCGTAAAGAAGTAAGTGGTGCCCTAATATTCTGCGTGGGGTGTTGGGCGTTGACGACCCGTCATGTGTGCTAACACTCTTGGTAGATGGAAGTCCAGATGAGAGCCATTTGCGAAGGGCGCAGTACGCGCAACGATGTGGTTCAACAAAATCTGGAGCAGTACCGCGCAGTGTTTAACCGCACGGTGCAGCAGATCAACGTGTTGAAGTCGGTGCGTCTCCATTTTGCTGCCGAAATTGGAATGTGTAGGCTGTCGCTAATGTGACGTCGTCTAACTAGGCCATCACCAAGTATGTCGTCAACGCGAATCACGGCTGAGGCTTTATCCACGCAGAGCACTCTATCGAGCAGCTTCTGTGCATCCCGAGCATGTCTTGCAGTCAAGCCTGTTGAGCAAGCACGTGTTGCGTCGCTCATCAGAAAGATGCAAAGCGAGATCGGACCTTTTTCGCGGTGGGATGGAGCCCCGCAGCACGATAACGCCAATGGTTGTTGTAGACGCGAGGCATGGGAGGATGGATGGCCAACATGAAGAGCCGATATGGGGAAGGCTGATATGGGCTATCGGCTGCGAGCGGATGACGACGACGAAAACCAAAAAAACTGACCAGGCCGCATTGCAGCGGCCAAGGCGGCGCTTCAACTCGAGGCGGGTGTTTCTAGATGGTTGATTTTTTAGATTTTGCCCTGCTTCTGCGCTTCAAGTCCCTGCTGCTACGAGAGGCGAAGTTCCATGACGCTTGAGTGAGGTGTGGCCCTGGTGCAGGCAGTCAGCTGGTTCCGAGCCAATCAGAGAAGCGACAGGGGCACGAGCCGTAGATTCCCGCCTGGGAGGGTTGTCAGATGCGCGTGCCTTTCTTGGTTCCAGCAGGCTTCGGAACCAGCGAGGCGGCCTTATCATAGCTTGACCCTGCCGTGATCGTAGACTCATAACGTACACACACACACTCGATCCTCGAATATTCCAACTTGGCTTCTGTTGGTATATCCTGCAACTGAAACCACCTGTTCGCTCGTCACCACATCTACCGGCTGCCGCTTCTGCTATTCCGGCCACGCTACCTGCATCCTCCCGTCACCGACTCGCTGATCCACATCGCCGATCGCCAGACGTCTAGGAACGGTGAGGAGTCAAGCTCCATAGCTGCAGCTGCCCACAACAACACACCGCCAACACATTCTGGCCCATTTGTCGCTTAATTCTTTGTCGCGTAAGGCACTTCTATCACCGTCTTAAATTTCACGTCAAAATTCGAGTTGCTGCCCACCACGTCCTTCGCGCCTCTCATCCGACAGCCTACTCCTCTTCCTAGCGCGACTCATCATGGCTGCCGTCACTCGCAAGCCCATGTCCAACATTGCCATGGCCTTTGGGCGCCAGGACAGTGGACATGCTACCTCCACCGGCACCCTTCCTACGCCGCCGAGTTCCATCTCCCCCACGCTTCCCGCCCACAAGCGACGTCCCATGCCTGTAGCCGGGCGTGTCACCACGCCAGAGGACGAGTCTATGGATATAGACCTCCAGGATGCGGTTGAGCATGCAGCGGCGCAGGACCAGCCATCCGCCCTGTCCAAGGAGGCTCTGGCAGGCTTGGATGCGACGCGCCAAATCACGGCGCTGATGCTGGCCAAGCATCACCTGCCAGATATCATCGTCGGCCACGGCGCCATGCCTATTCGTGAGATGATGGCGCATTTGACGCACGCAGTCCCTGGCTTCTCTGGCTTGCCCCCTGCCAAGGCACGCCGCCTGGTTGTCGCTGCGCTAGAACACCGGGCGGGTGGCGGTCTGCACGGAGAAGTCAAATTCGAGAAGGTCGGCTGGGGGCGCTGGAGTGTCGCAGGCTCAGGCGCTCAGGCTCGAGGAGTGCCTATCGGTGGTAAGCGCTCTGGAAATGGGCAAACACCACCCGACAGTGTCGATAGCACCGGCGCCAGCCTCCCCATCCTCAAGCTGCGACAGCAGCATCAAGGTGACGTCTACTCTGGCAGCTGGAATGCCGGATCTTGGTCACCGCATCGCCATGACGACGACGACGACGACGACGACGACGAAGAAGAAGAAGAAATGGCTGACCAGATGTCGCTGGACGAATCTTATGGTAGTTCCGATTCCGATTCCGCCTCGGACATGGAGCTGGAAGGGGAGCTAAATGACGACACGGATCAAGAGGACTGGGCGACCATGGGGCCTGAAGCTCTTCGCGAGACCCGCCGCGGTCCGCGCCGAGAAGACCGTGACTACAACTACCTAAGCCGAACACAGACGAGCAACCCACGCTACAGGGGCATATCCGCCCAGGCCCACTCTCTACCTCACCCTCACCCTCATCACGCGCCTAATGCCACGCCTACCTTTCAACATTTCCTTGCTGTTCCCAATGCATCCCGCGGTAATCACGTCGTGAACGCGGGCAACTCTCCCAATGTTGTTTTCACTCCATCCTCCGCAGCTGTTACCGGCTCCGGTGCTGAACGTGACGCCATCGAGGCGCTCATCGCCATGGGCTCCATGTAACGTCCATCTACTACCAAGTGCACACGGCCACTTATCTTCATCTCTTTTTAGTTTATTTTTTTATTTTTATTTTTTTCCATCTCCACCCTCACGAGCGTCTACATCCAACATTCTCACATTTCAAGATGGCGGCGCAACAATAAAGAGCGTGGGACGTTCTCTGTTATTTTTTTTATACCTTGGGTTCCTGGTTAGATTACGTTGGCATAAACTCCCCTCCCCGCGCTTCTCGATTTGCATGGTTCTGGTATGCAATCGGGACGGATCCGTCAAGTGCTGATGTGGATCATATGGACCTTTTGTTTTCCTTTCCTTTTCTCGCCTTCTTCTTTCCCTTGCGCCATATGGGACTTGCGGATTCTTGACTCTGGCTGCCGGCTCTCCCTATCACTACTTATTCAGACTATATGCATGGCACATTGGTTCCAAAAAACAAAAACAAAAAAGAAGCGTGTGCGACATTTGCCCACTTTGTATATACTGTCTTTGTATCCATCACTCCACTCTTGCTCTATAGAACTAGTCGAGATGCTAACGACTTGTCACCGTCGTCGCTTATCGACTTCCCATAGTAGTCGTGGTGGTTAGTAGCTGAGGATTATCAATACAAGAGACTTGGCCCCTCCCCCTATTATCCGTCATGTAACCCTTTTCCAAGGGGCAAAGGGGAAGAAGAAGAAGAAGAAGAAGAAGAAGAAGAAGANGCCATTCCTCTCCATTATCGTCTCTGTAGGCGAAAAGAAAAAAGAAGAAGAAGAAGAAGAAGAAGAAGAAGAAGAAGAAGAAGAAGAAGAAGAAAAAAAGTTGCAAGCTATGATTTATCGCCAGTTTTCATCGCAGCTTTTTCTCCTGTTTAATTCCCAACACGTTAATTTCGGCACTGACAAGGTTAATGGGCTGGACTCCTGCATAGGCAAAGTAGGTTGGAAATGGGGTAGGGGTGGTAATGTTTGAGTTTGAGCTTGTTATACCCCTTCGCTGAACAGCATCATAATGCTTGTCATATGGAGAAAAGGGGGAGATACCATCGCACAAGACAATGTGATAGCATAATGGTGCAAAAAAGAAAGAAAGAGGAGATGATTTGTCATTTGCTATTTGATACATGTAGTCGTTCATCATCGTCAATACACATGACCTATTCATGTTGCCTAGCCCATTTGTACACAACCTGTAGCCCCACCTTTTTCTGTTTTCAGGCCAATGTTTATCCTTGTACCTTGGTCCATCCTTAGGTCAGGGCAGCGACATTGTCGGCTGAAGGAGAACTTGTTCTGCCTTCGTACCCACCCATGGTCGTAAGTGAACCGATTTTAGAAAACAAAACAAAACCAAAACTCCAAAAACTTGCAAGCCCAGGCCAAGCATGGAGCATGTGTGTATGTGTGTGAAACGAAAGGAATCAAACCACCAATGCTGTGTCACGCCAAACGTTGCAAATCCTGGAAAAGATGTTCGTACAGCTTCAAGACATGATATGAAACGTACATGTTTCGAGCCCACCCTCTTTCGATCGCAAGCATGACAAAAAGGACATGACTCATTAAGTCTGCTTTGTCCTCTTCCTAGGGTTCGTTTGAGTCTTCTTCGATGACGTTTTTGGCGCATCTCCTTCAATGTATTTCAAGAGATCCTCAATCTTGCGCTGATCGACACGGCTGTTACCGCTCCGCTGACTGGCTGCAGCGGCTGCAGCATCGCTGGCAGATGGCGTAGCAGCAGCTGGCCGGAGAGGATTACGACCGGCAAGCGGCATACCCCGGATCCGGCCCTTGGCGACATCGTTAAGCTGCTTAGCTTGGGAAACGGCGCTTTGAGTAAGCTGCTCAAGCCAACTCTCAGCCTCCTTGGTGTTGCGGTCATCGGCACCGAGAACCTCCTTGAAAATGTTGTATGACTCACGCATGCGGTTGACACTGCCCCGCATGTCCTTATCAAGGGCAAAAGCCTGGGCAGTCTGGAAAAGCAAGGTGGCCGTGTTGATAGAGTTCTTCCCCGAAACTTCCTCACAGATAGCGAGAGATGCCTCAAACCAGACGCGGGACTCGTGGTACTGCTTCATCGCTTGTAACATGACAGCGGCGTTATTGAGTGTTGTGATGGAGTCAGGGTGATCAGGCCCGTAGATAATCTTCCATAACTCAAGTGCATGACGCAGATATATGAGAGCAGCCTTGGTATTTCCCGAAGCATGCTCAAAGAGGCCCAAGTTAAGATAAGCGAGCAGAGTATCAGCGTGATCAACACCAAGAGTGCGCTCAGACACAATGACGGCCTTATGTGCAAGTTCAAGAGCCGAGACCTTGTCTTCTAGGTTGAATAGTAGGTTAGACAGCGTATGGTAGGCTTTGGCGACTTCTGGGTGGAGTACGCCGTAGATTTGCTCGTGTAGTTGCAACGACTCCAGGAGTAATTCCTGTCCGAGCTCTTTCTGGTCTTGAGCAACTGACATTCGGCCAGCCTCGAGTGCCTCTTCAGCTAACAAGCTCTTTGGCGAAGCCTCCTTGATGACGGGGACAATGTTCAAGATGTCATCTGCGTGGAAGGTTTGCGGCGCTAGGGTAACCGTAGGGCTAGCTGCACGTGCTGGTGGCGTGTTCTTGTTCTTCTTCTTTTTGCTCGAGGACGTGGCCTGGCCATTGGTCGGCGGTGCAGTTGGCTTCTCGGCTGGCGTACTGTTGACGAAGGCTTCCTTAGTAAAGGCATATTGCTTGCTCTCCAACTGCAGGCCTAGCTTTAGTGAAATCTCACGAAGCATTTGCATCTCCTTGCCGGACTCGATCCACGATTGACCCAAATCATAGCGGTAACGCAAGGCGACCTGAGCGATGACTTCCTTCTTGAGTGTCTCTGGTGTGATTTTCTCGAAGCTAAAGTCGGCCTCAGTATACATGGCTTTGAGGCTAGCATCACACTCAGGCACAGGCTTGGCGCTGACTTCAGCCCCCAGAAGGCAGTTGAGGAGATGGGCAGCGGCGGGCGCAGCAAAGGGTGCGGGTATATTGCGCAATTTGGAGTTGGCGAAGTGTTTAAATCCACGTGCAATCATCTCCTGAGTGATCAGACGCTTGAGAGCTTGAAGCCTTGGGTCAGGCTTGTCAGCTAGTTCAGCGAGCTTTCCGAGATAGCGGATGTTAACACCACGCTTGTGCAAGAGGTTACTCAGAGACTGGCCATCCATGGGGAAACCGACTTCGCCGTCCTTGAGCTCCTGCATCATGCGGGGAATGACATCTGATGTGAGGTGGTCACACGCAGCGCGAACTTCAGCCTCATCCTGGGCCCACTCCTTCTTGTCTTCTTCTGACTGCGGATTCTGGCCCGAGAAGACATCAGGGTTCAGGGCAAAGGAGAAGCCTGAGATGTCGACGCGCTCTTGCTCAGGATCCTCGGAAGCAGGCTTCTTCTCAGCAGCGGCCTTCTTCACGGCCTTCTTCTCCTCTTTTGTCAGTTTCTTGGTCTTGGGCTTCTCTTGGGCTTCTGGTTCTTCATCGGAATCATCGGAATCATCGGAATCATCGGAGTCTTCTTCGTCCGAAGACTCTTCCTCTGATTCTGATGAGCTCTCCTCGCCTTTGACCTCCTTCTTAGCAGCGTTTTCGGTCTTCTTGGCAAGCTCATTCTTGACATATTCGCGTAGCTTGAGTCTGCCATACGACTCGACAAGCTCTGGACGTAGAGTGGCCATTCGGTGGGGGTAGTCCTTGTCTTTCGGTTTTGACTCACCCTCCTCCCCAGGCTCAGTCCAGTATGCCTCTATCCATGCGACATCGAGCGGGGTGAGGCGGTAGAGATCCAAGGCATATCTCCTGCCATCAGTGCCAATCAAGCCCTTGGTTTCGACACTGCCCTCTAGTTCGTGGCGAACATTGTCCTTGTCCCAGACTGGATGCTTCTTCACCCGTAGCGCCTTGGAGAGCTGTTCAAAGAGAGGGACAAAAGATTTGTCGTCTGCTACGATTTCTTTGCCCTCAACTGCACCGTAATCGATCTGATGCTCTCCGGGATCGCGCTGCTTGAAGATACCAGGGACTATGCTCTGGCCCACGATACGCTTTCCTTGATAGTCTACAACGACCGTTCCGGAGGTGAAAAGGTTCTGGATGTCAAGGTTGTTGACAGCACGCACACCGAAGACATCTTTGCCTACTGCGACACGGGCAGCTTCATCTCCACCTTCGGCGCCAAATGTGCCGACACCATCAGCACCGAACGAGTAAAATATATTGTTGTAGACGAAGATTTGCGCATCCTTGGCCTCTGTGGGGTTCAGCGGTGCGATCTCGCCCCGTGCTACCAACATGGCACCACGAGTGGCTGCGTCATTGTAATCGGCAAACAGCTTGGAAGTGAGGCGCTCACGGAAGACGCGGTCGTGAACAGCCTCCTTTGGCATTTCCCTGGTGGACTGAAACTCCTCGTTCCAATCGCGGAGGGTCTCGGTGTTCTCAACGCCGGATATCAGATAGCTCTCCTGTGTCCGAGCAAGGTCTGGCTGATGCGGGGTAAGTGATGAGGTTGGTGGAGGAACCAGCCATGGGTTCGCAGGGATGGCATTGGAGAGCTGGAAGATGGTAAGCAACTCCTTCTTTGAATTGTGCTCGAGCAATTCTGGGAAGGATGAGCGGAAAGAGGGCGACAACTCTTCAAGCAGAGTCAGGAGCGAGTGGGCGCGCTTGTCCTTTGGCGCCTGTCGGGGAAAGGGATCAAAGCTGGCATTGGATGACTTGTTGACGTAGAAGCCTGAAGCGTGGCTGGTGATGTGGTGTTGCTCGTTCTCGTTGGTGGTGACGACAATGTATAGCAGATGGCCCTTAGACCGGAGGTGGTACGGGGGCGGGTTCCAAGGCGAGACGGCGATGGACTTGATGGTCTTGGGCGCGACTTCTGGGGGCGGGGGAAGCAGCTTGTTCACTTGGCCGGGTGCCTTAAAGTCGTAGTCTGCCAGCGGTGACTGCTCCGGGCCATCCTGTTTAGGATTGAGGATGTGCTCATGGCCCACGGTGTCGTGCAGTGAAAGGCCGGCCATGAGGCCATGTAGCGCATCGGTGCGGTCACCAGCAGCGCCAATGAGCTCCCGGACGCGGACAACATGAAGCCTGGCCTCCTTCTCTGTGTATGGGTCCTCAACCAGGGTCAGGACCGAGTCTTGCTTGAGGTCCTTGACCTCGGACAGCTCGACATAGTCATTGATCCGCTCGCCGTTGTGCTCGAGGTGAAAACACGAATATTGGAATGTGTGCGGCGTTTCGATGATGGACTGACGAAGATCCTGCACCTGCTCGGCTGTCGAGATAGTCATAGGCATCTCAAACGGCGCATGGGGGAGCTTGATGGTGACCTGGAAGATGTCTTGAACCCATTAGCTGCGCTTCTGCTGGGAACCGTCTTCCAATTGCACCTACTGTCTGGCACTTGGTCATTGGCACCATCGTCTTGGACGTTGTCTCCGGTCGGTTTGGAGACTGGCTGGAGTTCGGGCATTGAAGCCTCATCGTTGGTGGCCGCCATGGCTGCCGAGGGTTTGTGAGGAACCCTGAGGCCCGGGGAAAGAACAACTGTGCAAGGAAAGAATTGATCTAGCCAGCTTGCAGAGCGAGTTGCAATTCACAATGGCATGCGTTGGGGTGCAAGAGAAAGGAAGAGAGAGAGAAGGAAAGAAGGAGGGGGGAGGGGACTCGTTCGGTCATGTCTCCAGAATATTTTTCTCGACGACGCCGGGATGGTCCGCTAAGCTAACTCTCCACTTCCAAGCACACCACCAACAACAGTATGGGGCCGGATATGCCATCAACATCGTCGTGCATACATAAATGGTGCTTGTCGGCTGGGCCGTACTGAGAACGGTCGCTTCTTTCCATCTCCCTCTTCCCGTATGCCCTGCCCACAGTGGCTTTTGATAATGTGTGGGTCGACTCGCTCCGCACAGCCACAGTCCCAACCACGATGACGGCCACAGCCATAGCTCTTGGCAACCGCACTCGGCCCCTGCGGGAAATTATCGCGACACCAGCGTAGCAAGTCCGCTGTAATTCCCCTTTTCGGGCCCTCTCACCTCGTCTCCTTCTGTCCCTAATCAACACTCTTTTCGCCTGTCTCTCCGTCTCTCCTTTCAATCTTCTCCTTTCAGCCACTTTTACACTTTGGAGCGGAGCCTGCGTCTGACACGTGCGCCCGCACGCGACACCCCAAGCAACGCGTCAACTGCGATAATGTTAATTCTACGACCTGTACTAAGGATCAGAACAACGCGCACCCACCTTGCGCACCCACGACAGCCTTTCGCGTACCTGTCTCAGCAGGCTGATCCGGTACTGCGGACGAGGTTATGTCAGCGTACCTTGGCGCGCTCCTTGAGTGGCCAGTCTGGTCCTCCTGCTCCCGGAAACGAGGCGCCTAACCCCGTGGATGATGCCATCGAGCGTCAGGAAGAGGATGAAGCAGACGAAAGACGCGAGGCCAAGAAGGCTGCATGGCGGAGCACGGCCTGGAAAATGTTCGAAGCCGCTGCCACCACTGGAGCGAGCATCTTCATTCTTGGTTGCGTTGGCATTGGATACACCAAATACTACAAGTGGAATGTTCTTGAAAAGATGGAGAATGCTTTTCGTGAGGGCGATCCTGTGCTTGAGCTAGCAGCAAGCGGTAAGGAGGTCCCTAGACCTGGAGAGCCCACACGGCCTGAGGTCACTAAAGGCCATGTTGATGGTGATGATGAAAATTACGACCGGTGGATACCACGTGATGAGCAAGAGAAGATAGACAAAATTGTCTGGGGTGAGACCAAAGGACGCTACCATTTGCTCATTGGTGAAAAGGGCACAGGAAAGACGTCGATGCTGATTGATGCTATGGATAAGGTCAATGGCGAAGGATGCTCCATGATGGAAGCTCATTCAGATCTCGAAGTCTTTCGTGTCCGACTAGGTCGATGTCTCGATTTTGAATATCACGAAGACAACATTGGCTCTCTTTTCTCTATCCGTGGCCCTCGCGACGCCGGTGCCATCTTAGACATTGAGCGAGCCTTTAACAAGCTAGAAAAAGTGGCGCTAAGGCGACGCGCAACAGTCGGAAAACCACTCATCCTCATTATCAACTCGGCGCACTTGATCAAAGATGACGGGGACGGTAGAGATCTTCTCGAGCTCATTCAACAACGTGCTGAGCAATGGGCTGCTTCTAACCTCGCGACCATCATTATCAACTCAGACAAGTACTGGGTCTTTGAACGACTCAAGCAGTACGCCACGCGCATGGAGGTACACCAAATTAAAGATCTATCCAAAGATCGCGCTATGCAAGCACTAAGAAACTACCGAATGAAGTACTACGGCGAGAGGGTGCAAGATTCGATCCTTGAAGAAGTGTACGACAAAATAGGTGGTCGTCTAACTTTTCTCAACCGTGTCGCAAAATCAGAAGACATGATTGCAAAATGCGACAATATCTGTGAGATGGAGAAGATCTGGTTCCTGAACAACTGCGCTATCCTCGGCGAGGAAATGGACGATGATGTCATGGACCAACAGAAGTATGCGGTATGTGATGCCGCACAATCTTTTAAATCTCCATCTGCTAATGATGAGCCAGTCCACTGCCATGGTTTTGGCTAACGCCCTCTACAAACGCTACCATGAAATGGACGCAAACTACGACCCCAAGGAAGGTCACATCCTTCCTTCTTTTCCTCTCCACCGAGCACGCTACATCATGACACGTTCCGACTTCATTCGACAACATCATGACCTTTCTATCTTCTCAATCGACTCGCGTGCCATTGTCCGTGCAGACTCTGTACCCATGCAGCGTGCTTTCAATGAGATCTGTGCTGAGCCCGGCTTTGAAAAGTTTCTGGAAGCGACCTTGGATCGTATCGGCGGTATCGAGTCGCTTGGTCGTACGAAGGAACTTACCTTTAAGGATCTTTGGGATGGTGGAAAATACAAGATCACCACGAAGAACACCAAGGGCGAGGTGCAGGGTGAAGTGGAGATGGAGACTGTGGCAGGGAAGACGGAGGGTGACGATAACGATGATGCCGATGATGATTGAGCGCAAGGCCCATACTTAGGCCCATAGATACATTAACGAAATCAACACGCGGGGCGTTGGAATATTTAACAGTGCATCTCGATGCCAGAGTTGGCAACAATCAATCGATCGGCGTGATTGATTCCTATCTAAGTCAAGTGCTGACTTGATTAGGCAGCCTTTAACCTTAATAGGAATCAATCACGCCGATCTGATTGATTGTTGCCAACTCTGCTCGATGCCATCCGCAGGCCTTGCCGCATCATTCACTGCTGGTTCTTTGTCTGTCAAAACGCATTGCACCGACGTCATGTGCGACCTAAAGATATCCATTCTTCTATTTCCCTACATGTATGAATTATTGTTGAGAAGACAAGTTTAAATGTGAGAGAAATCAAATCGCACGCTGTTCTATCTTAACACAACATCGAGTAGGCTCACCACGTATTGTTAGGACTGAAATGACATTCTAGGGATCCCAGTACTTTTTTTTCCTGCCACTGGTGACACGTACTTTCGCTTTCCCTCTCTTCTTCTTGTAAGAGAGACCTATCGAGAGCGGATTGAATTCTTGCTGGCGCACATCAATGGTGCCCACATTGTAAGTTGATCGACTGGAAAAACTGGCGGAGGAGTATAGGAACACGCAATATGCAAAGACAAGCAAAAGTATAAGATGCGTGGAAGAATAACAGAGAAGCGAAAGGATGCTGTTCTCAGCCTCGTTAGTCAACGCTTAGTGAGCCGGACCCGAACAGCCAAAACGCTTGTACAAGTTTGCCCCCATTAACCCGGTAGACCAGCCTTCCGCAACGTTCGGATACTACTACCGCACTTGGGACCAGCGGCGAGTGAGGTAGTCAATCGGATACGGTGAAGTCGGGCCGCGTAAGGTGAAACGTGGGATGATAGCTGACCCACGCGTCCATGCAAGGCACCTGCTTCCAATTGGCCACTCCACAACCCCGCAGCCTGCGATTAGGCACCCCAAGCTTCCGTCCCAGCTGACAGCTCCCAACCCAACACTCTCGATCACATTTTGTGCATTACACAAGACCAAACCCATGATTCCGTTACCGAAGCATTGATATATTGCCTCGGCCATAATTCTTTCAGTCGTGCATAGGTGGCTCCGATGCGCTCCTTCAGCGTTGTCGCCGCGGCGCTTCTGGCGAGCGTCGTCGATGCCTCGACTCTCCAGCCACCGGTCCTTCCATTGATCGTGAGAAATCCGTACTTGAGCACTTGGCTGCAAAATGCGCGAGAAGAGCCGTGGAGTAAATGGCCCATGTTTTGGACTGGCGCAGAGATTGGATTCAGCGTACTTGCGTCGCTTCCCGACTCGAATCAAGTGTTTCCACTCCTGGGTAGACCACACGACTCGTTGGATCAGAAAGACAAAGCGCACGTCTAGCCCCGCTATATACGCCGTGTTCACCGCTGACCTTGTCACTGTGCAGTTACACGATAGCTTACCCTAGATACAAAGGCGCAACATACGATGCGTCCACAACCAACCTCACATACTCGCTACGAGCACCGGACAACCTTGTTACCGAGAAAGACGTGGAGATTACTCTCTCCTTTCTTTCGCCCATAACACCCACCTCGACCTTACGACAGACGGTTCCGGCAGCATACTTGTCGATACATGTACAAGGTACCTTCGATGTCGACATATACGTCGATGTGAACGGGCAGTGGGTTAGTGGGAAAAGAGAGAGTCTCATAGAGTGGGGCCTGTTCCAACACATAAGTCCCGGGCTGACGGACAAGTTGAAGACATGGCAAGTAAAGCGGCAAGTAGAGCAACTCTTCACCGAGACCAACGATCAGCCTGAGTGGGGCCAACTGCATTTTACCGGCCCAGTTGATGCGCGTCATGAGTCTGGCACTTCAGCGTTGCTCCGCCAGAGGTTCGCTCGCACTGGGACTTTGCAGAATGAAGTCGACGGGAACTTTCGTGGCGTCATGGACGACGAGCCAGTGTTTGCCTTTGCAAAGTCCTTCAAATTGGGGCATTCGAGTGACGCTTCCAAGGCTAACAGTAGCAGCGTACTGTTCACTATCACTCATATCCAAGATCCAGTCACACAGTTCGCATCTGCACGCGGTCTCACCTTAATGCGACCCTTGTGGAAATCCTGGTTTCCAGAGGATGATAAACTCATTCAATTTCATTATGGTGATTTTGCTATGGCTAATAGCCTAGCAAACAATTACTCGGAGCAGCTGCGTATTGACGCCTACCAATCTGGCTCAACCAACTATGTCGATATCGTCGCCTTGTCTGCACGACAAGTCATGGGAGCAACTAGCTTCTCCGGAACCAAAGAGGACCCGCTGCTCTTCCTCAAAGAGATCTCTTCAAACGGTAATAGCCAGACTGTTGACGTTATCTTCCCGGCATTTCCATTCTTCCTTTACACACAACCTAGGTGGCTAGCATACCTTCTCGAGCCGCTCCTTGAACATCAACTCAGTGGGCAAGTGAGTCGTGAACATATCAAATCCTCGCAAACCATATACTGACTTTGCATCCTCATCTCTGTAGTATCCCAACAAATATTCAATGCACGACCTTGGTGCTCACTTTCCCAACCTGACCGGACATGCTGACGGAAGAGACGAATACATGCCTGTCGAGGAGTGTGGCGATATGCTCATCATGGGTCTTGCCTTGGTCAACTCATTGACCTACAGCTCTGATGCCGGAGCTCAATCCATCTGGTCGGTCATCGGCAACGACAGAGACTTTGACGAGGCTAGTGGCAACATTCTTGGTCTGACAAATATCGCCTCCCACGACGGCATCAACTACATTGACGAATCTTGGGGCGGAGAGACCAAGGGAATCGATCAAGCGAGAAAGTGGCTTGAAGGTAGCTATGATCTGTGGAAGCAATGGACTGGCTATCTTGTTGAGGATGCATTGGAACCGCATAATCAGCGTAAGAAGCATTAGATTAGATTTGAAGACGCTGGCTAACGGAAGAAATAGTTTCTACTGACGACTTCGCAGGCTGGCTACCTCTTCAGACCAACTTGGCACTGAAAGGTATTGTCGGTATCAAAGCTTTCAGCGAGATTGCAGATCTGATGGACCGTCCTGGGGATGCAAAGAACTATCGCAATATCTCCGACACCTACATAAAAAAATGGCAGGAATATGGCATTTCGCGCGACGGCACACATGCCAAGCTTGCTTACGACTGGTATGGAAGCTGGACAACACTGTATTCGCTATACGCAGACGCGGTGCTGTGCTTCCACCCCACCTTTACGAACACGTCAGCCATAGTCGGAGGACCGGATTACGCACCTGGTCATGACATTGCCCAGAGACCCTTGACTCCTTCCAAGCACAGCTCTGGCCGCACGCCCATAACCCACGATTTTATACCAGATTCTATCTACTCACTTCAAAGCGACTGGTACGCCAACGTCATGCAAAAGTATGGCCTGCCACTCGATTCCCGCCACCTCTACACAAAGTCAGACTGGGAGTTCGAGGCTGCAGCTGTCGCCAACAAAACTGTGCGCTCCGAGATTCTAGATCGCGTCGCATTGTGGCTGAATGAGACAGTCACAGATCGCCCATTCACCGACCTCTACACTACTGAGGGTGATGGAGGCTTTCCTGGACCATGGTTTTTTGCCAGACCGGTTGTTGGTGGGCATTTTGCGTTCTTGACCCTAGAGAGGGCATGTGGCAGCAGTGGAAACAATTAGGATTGGACACAGACTGGGATGTTGAACGATGAAATTTGGACTGGACCCTGGACTAGAATACAGTGCGATGTACAGTTGTAGTCATAAGCGACCATGTCAGAATGTTTCTCTGTGATTAGTGTTGATCACCGACATCCGCCCAAAGACAGCCAGCCTGAATCTGGGAAGATGACATGGACTTGCAAATCCCGAGCTTCCTGGACCAACTTTGTTCATTTACGTTTCAATCTTAGTCTTTGTTCCTTGCGTGCTCTTATACAAAGCGCAAGGAGAGTCTGGACCATACACCTATTGGGTTCCGGAAGTACTTGGCCATGGACATTGTTCTAGTGGCTGGGTCCACCGCCAAGCAAGCCAATCCTCGCTTTGTTCCAAGGCTGCTGAGATTTGTCCCCAAGTTTTTGAGATTTGTCCCCAACCAAAGTACCGAAAATAGCAACTTTTGCACTGCACAATGCAAATCCACTACACCCACAAGTGTAATTTTT